>BQNB010021968.1:0-63571 GCA_026074375.1 Tanacetum coccineum | reverse complement strand
GCGGTTTGACAAAAAGTACAGACAAGATCCGCATTTTAAGGAAAAAGTAGGTGGCAGTTTGACCAAAGTCAACGGCGGTTTGATTGAAAATAATATTTTTTTATCATCATCGAAGTTGGTGACCTGTTCTCCTGCAAGAAACAACAACTGTTCTTCATCCAGTACTACACCATTCTCCTGGGCTTGCATAAGTAGCATCTTGTCCTAGAAGTAGTCTGAATCCTAAAGTCGCTTTGGTCGAGGACATTCTCGTGTTATGTGCCCGAGTCCATTACAGTTGTAGCACTTAATGGGTTTAGCTTGACCAGGATTCACATTGCCACCTCTGTTCTGACCTCCAGCATTCCCAGTTACAACATTTCCTCTTGCATTGTTCCTCTGAAATGGTCTTCCTTGATTATTCGCATTGTATCTTCCGCAGACATCTTGAACCACAACTCTGCCATCTTGAACCGTAGCATTGTTCCTTGCGTTTAAGGAAGTTCTGAGTTGATTGTTCATTTGAGGAAGATGTGCTTTGAATGATTGGTTGAGGAGGGCAAGTTTGTTGGTTAGGCTTTCGATCAAGTTATCAGTTGACGTGCTTCCTGTGTCTAGTTGAAAGTTATCAGCAATTAATGGTTGATTTGAGGATTGTGGAGACTCAGATGATTGTGTTGGATACTTCTGATTTGATACATTAGACACTAGTGCCAAGGGGTCATTAGTAGGTTGAATGAACCTTTCCATCATCATTCTGTTCTTATTTGCATGTACCTCATGTTGCTTCAAGTAGGCATACAACTGATCAAAGTTAGACTCTTTCAAACCTCTGTTAAGTTTGACTTCTGTAATGAATCTACTCCATTCAGGTAACATGTTGTTCACAAACTTAGAGTTAAGCTGCATTCTAGGCATGGTCATCTTAATGTTTCTCATGTCGTTAATGAGCTTTGTAAACCTGACATAGTATACATGAATGGTTTCTCCTTTGATTTGGCAGAAGTGTTCAAATTCATCGTATAATTGAGATTCTCGGTCATCCTTTGTTAACTCAGAGCCTTCCAGAATCATCTTCACATTGTCCCAAATGTCTTTGGCGTCAGTATAGTGATTTGTGAGTGCGTAGATGTCTTTTGGTATACCTTGAAGTAAGATATTCGTAGCACGAATGTTAGCTTTATACCTTTCATTTTCTTCTGCTGTAAGATCTGTAAAGACTCTAACACGTTCTGGGCCTAGATGAAGGGCACCCTCAGCTCCTTCAGCTATAGTTTCTCTGAACATTCCTATTTGAAATGGACCTTCAGTAATCGACTTCATAATGATCTCTCCATTATCTTTTCCCAAACAATACAGACGAATCCGTTGTTGCCAAGATTCAAAGTCTGTTCTATTAAGCATTGGTGGGCGGGTATCGGAACCGGCATACTGGATATCTTCTGACATATTAGACATCTTGATTTATAGTTTACGGGATTTTACAAGTCTAAGATTTAAACCGATAAAAGATTTAACGGGATTTTACAAAATCACTAGAAAACCATAAATGAATAATTGTTTATGAGTTAGGTTTGTTTGTTGTTCGGTTTGTTGATTGATTAGACTTTTAAAGTCCTTGATTATGGTTAACGATGATGTTTAGATTAGGTTTAATGTTTGTCGATTGAAGTCCAAAGTCTAATTTGTCTAAGACGAAATGTTACTTGAAATAGTAAGCAAACCGCCGCCAATAACCTAAGCAAACCGCCTCCTAAATTAACACCAAACCGCCTCCTTAAATAAGGCAAACCGCCGGCTAATGAAAGAGTAAACCGCCGTCTAATCTTAATGCAAACCGCCACTAAAATATGCAACTCGCCGCCTGTTTTTGTCTAACTCGCCGTAAAGAAAAATATAGTAAACCGCCGTGTACTTTGGCAACTCGCCGCCTGTATTTATATTCAAACCGCCGCCAAGACAAGCTTTGGCAAACCGCCGTCTATTTTGGCAACTCGCCTTTGGTTTTATGTAACTCGCCGTGACTTTGTTAACTCGCCGTGTGTTTTAGCAACTCGCCGTACCTATGAGCAAACCGCCACCAAATTATAAAACAAATAAGCCAAACCGCCACCACTTTTAGCAACTCGCCACCTACCTTTTACCAACTCGCCGGCTATTATTTTCAAGCCAACTCGCCACTAAACTCAGTCAACTCGCCTTTGACCCAGTCAACTCGCCTTTGACTTAGTCAAACCGCCGCTTACCTTTTCCTTAAAACGTGGATCTTGTCCCTAACCTTGTCAAACCGCCACCAAGAACACCAAGGACGAATTTTGCATAAACACTTCAAATGAGCTTATAAACCACGAATTAAAGCTTTAACATGTAATACTAAGTGTCTAAATGAAGATTAAGCACACAATAACATGTATATCTTTGTGGATCTTCTATAATGAAGCAACTCTCCACTTAGAACACAAATAAATTCGAACCTTGTAATCTTTAAAATCGAACTAGGAGCTTGTGATTCACTAGTAGTGGCAACAATATACCTTGTTTAACATGTAGAGCAAGAGAAACACCAAGATTGACTAACCAAATATGCCCAAATTTGCTTTTTGAGCCGTGGGCTTTTCTAAACCAAAATAAGGACGAATTTGAACTTAATCAACCATAAGAATCAATCACGAATTCAAACCTGCTCAGGTACCAATTGTAGGATCGTTTAATTCATAACACGGGTGATGATTCTTGTGATTGGGCTAGTTTCTAGAGAGAGAAACACATAGAGTGATATTTCTAGAGAGAGAAATGTATGTGTAAATGTAAAATAGATTATGACTAGCTTGCCTCATCCAAAGTTGGAAGAGGCTTATATAGTTTTTACAAAATACCGGGTATTAGTACCCGACTTAAAACTGAAAGACATACGATTAACTATTAAACTATGAACTATTATAAACAATAAATATACGGGGTGACCGAGTCTTTTACTCATATCTAACAGACCCTGATACTGATCTCCAGAAAGTTTATGTTCCTCAATGGAGCGTGACCAATGGATCCCGCCTTGATGACGGTCGCGTCTGTCGTGAGATGGTTGATGAGTTTGCTTCCCCAAAGTTTTTTGCATCTGTTTGTGGGATGGAACATGACCAGTTATTCACTAAATTTAATGTTGGAGCTGCTCGCCAGATGTGTCTGAATGCGGAGGTAAGGATGCGTGCCGAGTATAATGTTAAGAAAAAGAGGAGGTTGAGATCTGAGGTTGAAAAGCAGAATGAATTGTTGAAGGTCAGGGAAGAAGAGATTAGGAATCTCAAAGCACAGCTGTTGTTGAGGGAAGCGGAAGCAGTGGAGGCTATTCGCCTTCGTGCCAAAGCTTCTAACTTTGAAATTGTTGAAAAGTCCCTTCGGGATGAAGCAGACGCTTTGAAAGAGCGTAACGCCGTCCTTGAAAAGGAGCGGAGTGCTCTGGATGTGAAGGTGACAGATCTTGAAGCTTCAGCTGTGAGGAAAGATCGTGAGCTTACTGATTTGAATGCCCTGGTTACTTTTGTCAAGTCTCAAAATGACATTCTTGCGGATCGGATACGTGTTTTTATACTTAGGCTTTTTGCATATTTTTCTGTTCTATTTTCTTATTTGTATGTTTCCGCACAATTACATGTACATGAGCTGGATGTTTCTTCTTCCGGACTTCAGGAGAAAGTCACGTTATACGAGAATTGCATGGAACAACTTGAGAAGTTTCAGGATGATCGAATGAAAGTTGTTAACGACAATTTTGATAAGCTGTATACTGATTTTGTTGAAATGGCCCTTCACTTGGAAGAGAAATTTTATCCGCATCTTCTAACTACCATTTTCGGCCGCAGATGGAGTTTGACCCAAGGCATGAAACTTGCTATTACTAAATGTCTGAATTCGCCTGAATACCTTTCTGTTCTTGGGGCAGCTATCGATAAGGTTATCAAGAAAGGTATGCAGGACGGGCTATCTGCTGGAATTACCCATGGCAAGGAAGGCAGGGTTTTAACGGATGTTGCTGCTTATAATCCTTCTACGGGAGTTGATTATACTTCTGCTTTGCAACATCTTCAAAATGTGAATTTCCCCTTGCTTGAGGAATTGAAATCTAATAAAGATGCTAGCATTGAAGCCGTGATAAACATCCTTCACCTGGAAGAGCCCATTGCGGACAAGTTAGGGTTGGGTGAGCTGCAGCCCCATGTTGACCAGCTTATGGTCCTTATCCATCATTCGCCGGATAAAGTTGTCATTGGTGCTACCGCTCTGTCGCTTGCTTTAGATGTTTTCAGTATCCGCGTTCAGAAGATTAAGGAGAACATTGCTAATCAGAGATTAGTTCTACATGATGTTTTTGTTCCTTTTTCTGAGCCCTTCTCCGCTGCGGTTTGACATGTACGGAGGGTACTTCTGATACTGTGCCCGCTACTGCTGATACTACCACGACCCTATCCACAACTTTTGCTTCTGCCAGTACAATTGCTCCTATCTCTATGGATGATTATGAAGTTGTGGGCACGGATGACCATGCGGATGCTGATGGGAATGCAGAGCCCTTTCCCAATGTTGATGATGCGGTATTGAATATTCCTTAGTAATTTTTAAGATATATGGCCTTGGTCGCATGTGACCTCTTTATGCTTCTATGTATGTGAATAATTTTTTAACTGTCTTTATCCGTTAGATACCGTGGTCGCTTGTGACCTTTTTGTTACGGTAAAATGTACTTATATAATTTTGAATGTTGGAAGCTTAATATAGTTTTGCTATCATTTAAATACCATGATGATATGTTTAATGTGATAGTCTTACTCGAATATTTGTGAGTTATTCTCCCGATATTGGATTTGCAATACCTCTTATATATATTTGAGTGATTTGTTAGGTTACTCATCCTATTGTTATACGGAATAACATTTATTGGGTCATGCCGTATTGCGTGCGCGTCTTAATCACATAAAAAAATAACTTTGCAAAGTAAGGAATAAGGAATTTAAAGAAAGTTTTGTGAAGGTAGCTAGGCTTCATTTTCATTGAAATTTTTAAAAGACATTACAATGTATAAATAAGATAAATTGAAATGCATTACCCCCATTACGGACTCCACATGGGTGAGTTGCTTACATCTTGTGAATGTAACACTTCTTGAGGTTGCTGATATTCCAAGTCCACATAAGTTGCTTTCCGTCACGGTCTCTTAACTTGTATGCTCCCTTTCCAAGTGCTTCCGTAACTTCGTACAGTCCTTCCCATTTAGAGCCTAGCTTCCTTGTGTCCTCCGCATGGCTTGCATCGTTGTTGCGGTATACAAGATCACCCGGTTTGAAACTTGTACTTCGAACTTTGGAATTATAGTATTTCTCCATTTTTTTCTTTACTCTTTGCCTCAAGTATTGTTGCTTGATCTCTTCTTTCTTCCAAGAGGTCCAAGTTGACTTTCAAGGCTTCATTGTTTTGTGCTATGTCTATTTCCGTTGTTCTTAGCGTGAGCATACTGATTTCCGCTGGGATGACAGCTTCTATTCCGTATGTTAGGGAGAACGGGGTATCCTCATTGCTAGTTTTTATCATAGTGCGGTGTGCCCATAGAACATGAGAAAGCTCTTCCATCCAATTATTGCTCCTTGCCTTCAGCCTTGCTTTTATTCCTTCTCCTAGACTGCGATTTTCTCTTTCTACAAGGCCATTTGTCTGTGGATGTTTAACAAAAGTAAAGTGTTGGCGGATACATAGTTTTTCGCACCAATCTTTGAATGGATTGTCCTGGAACTGTTTTCCATTATCCGAGATGATCTCTCCTGGGAGTCCGAATATACAGACAATGTTTTTCCACACAAATTTTTTGATTTGATTGCCAGTGATGGTTACATCCGGCTTTGCTTCAATCCACTTTGTGAAGTAGTCAATAGCCACTATCAAGAACTTGACTTTTCCAGGTCCTTCCAGGAAATGTCTGGCTATGTCAATTCCTCATTTATAGAATGGCCATGGGGACGTGATTGGAGTTAGCTTTTATTCCTGATTCCTTGGAACAGGTTTATGAACTTGACAGTCTTGGCATGCTCTTATTAGTGTCCTTGCGTCCTTATGCATGGTAGGCCAATAATAACCAATCCTTAACGCTTTTTCCATGACAGATCATGTGCATGCATGCATGCTACAAGATCCTTCATGTATCTCTCTCATAACGTAGTTTGCTTGAAGTGGCCCCACGCACCGTAGTCATGGTCCGAGGAAATATTTCTTGTAGAGAGTCCCATTAATTACGACAAATTGTTATGACTTGCGTCTTACTGCTCATGCTTGTTTCACATCCGCTGGCAGGGTTTCCTCCGTGAGGTATTTAAAAATAGGGGTCATCCATGTATCTCCTTCTTCTTCTACCACTGATAATATTTCCGCTTTACTTATTGATTTTTTTTTAGTTCTTCAACCAACACTTGCTTACTCAAGTGTGTGAAGCTTGTGGATGTTATTTTGCTTAATGTGTCCGCTTTTTTGTTTTTGCTTCTAGGGACTTGTCTGATTGAGAACGCTTTGAAGCTGCTGGTAAGGGTTTTTACCTTTTCCAGGTACCGGATCATGTCAGCCTCTTTTGCGACGTATGTTCCGTTCACTTGGTTAGCCACCAATCGTGAATCAACATTTGCCTGAAGATTTTTAACACCCATTTGTTTCGCTATCCTCAGTCCGACGATCAAAGCTTCGTACTCTGCTTCGTTGTTTGTTGCGTCAAACCTGAATCTTAGGGCATAAGTGAATTCCATCCCTTCTGGGTTTGTGAGTATCAGTCCTGCTCTGGAACCATCTGTGCAGGAGGATCCGTCCGTAAACAAAATCCATGGTTCGGGGAGTTCTTCTTCCACTTCTATCAGAGTATCCAGAAAGTTCTCTTCTGGTTGTTCGATTATGAAGTCTGCTAATATCTGCCCTTTAACTGATACTCTAGGTCTGTAATGTATTGCGTATTCTCCCAATTTGATACTCCATTTCTGTAGCCTCCCTGCTACTTCCAGTCTTGATAACACCTGTTGTATCGGTTGATCCATGATTACTATGATTGGATGTGCTTGAAAGTATCTATTTAGGCGCTTACTAGCATGTACTAAGGCCATAACTAACTTTTCCATTGACGTATAGTTTATTTTCGGACCTCTCAATGCCCTGTTGACAAAGTAGACGGGCATCTGTTTAGCTTCCCTTTCTATCATCAAGACTGCACTTACCGTCTCTTTTGCTGCTGCCAAATAGACAATAAGTTCCTCTTTTTCCATTGGCGCTGTTAACATGGGAAGCTCATCTATTAGCTGCTTTATTTGCTTAAATGCCTCTTTAGCTTTCGCAGTCCAATGAAAATCACTTTTCTTCGTGCATTTTTTCAAAGTTTTAAAGAACGATAATCATTTCTCTGCTGATTTGGCCAAGAACATGTTCAGGCTTGCGAGTTTTCAGTTTAACTTTTGCACGTCTTTTAAGCATTTTGGGGACGGGAGACTTAAGACAACGTTCACCTTATCTGGGTATACTTTTAGTCCTTTAGCGTTGACTTTGTATCCTAAGAACATCCCTTCTTCTACCCCAAAGGTACACTTTTTAGGATTCAATTTCATGTTGATTTCCCTTAACATTTTAAACGTCTCTGACTATCTCATCTTCCGTGCGGCTTTTAATGACAAGGTCGTCCACGTATGCTTCGAGATTTCTTCCAATCTGTTTATGGAACGTTTTATCCACCAGACGCTGGTATGTTGCCCCAGTATTTCTCAGACCAAAAGGCATCTTTGTGTAGCAGAATATTCCTTGGCTTGTAATGAACGCTGTTTTTTCTTCATCTTATTTTGCCATTTGTATTTGGTGATAGCCTTTGTATGCGTCTAAGAAGCATTTCACTGGGAATCCATACAAGGATTCCACCTTCCAGTCTATTTCCGGTAGCGGATAACCGTCTTTTGGGCATGCTATGCTTAGATCTTTGAAATCAACACACATCCTCCAACTGTCATCATGCTTCTTTACCATCACTAGGTTAGACAACCAGTCATGGTAGTGTACTTCCTTCATTATTCTTGCCTCCACAAGTTTCCTAACTTCTTCCTATATTGCATGGTTTCTATCAGCTGTTTACCCTCTTTTCCTTTGTCTAACCGGAGAACATCCCTCCCGCACGTTCAAGCGGTGTTTTACAATATGTCTTGGGACGCCAGTCATATCCGCAGGCTTCCAAGCAAAAATATCCAGGTTACGCTGGAGTATACCACACAACTTGTTGTGGCCTTCCTCGGTGAGGGTGGAGCCAATAATTACTGTTTGTTCCGGATATTCTGGGTTTATTACCACCTTGACTCTTTCTTCCATTATTGGTTTGGTAGCCGTAGAGGTCCCTTCAAGTCCGGAGACCATCGTGCATTCCAGCGGAACCAACCTGCTACTTTTTAGGGTAATTACTCTCATTTTACCGGGGAAACTTTAAGTTATTCCGTGAGCGTGAGCCGTTGACGGAACTGCTTGCAATTTTCTGACTCCTGGTCTTCTAATAATTCCGTTGTACGGAGATGGTGACCTTAAAACCACGAAATTCATCCAAGCCGAAGCGGAATGTTCTTCATCTCCAATCTTCACCAATAATTGTATTTGCCCTATTGGCCATATTATCTCACCACTAAATCCAATCAAAGGGGTAGTGACTGACATCAATTGATTTTTAATTTCCAGACAGAGTCGACTAAATTAATTCTCATACAGAATCTCTGAGGCCGATCCACCGTCCACGTACATGCGGTGTATACAGTGGCCTCCTATTTCCGCCTCAATGATTATTAGACCTTCTGTTCCTTCATCTTCCAAATACGGGGTGGGAAAAGATTTCTGGATAGGAGAAACTATGTGTGATCTTCTTGGTCTAAGCCATCCCTTTCTAAGTTGGTCCCTATTTTGATGTAGTGAAAATATAGGAACAACGGAGATTGAAGTAATTAAAACAAGAAGGATACCAACTGGTAGACTAATACAAGAGAACACAAAATTGGATCTGTTGATTCACGTTCCGATATAACAGAAACAAATCTTCCAACTATCGTTGATTAAAAAGCATACCAAATAATTAGCAAACTCCAACTATCGTACTGATTCAAACGAATACGATTGTTAGAGCACTTAGCAAGACGCCAGAATTGATTAAAGGCAAAGCTTTTATTACTCATATCAAAATATTAAACCATATCTCTTACCCCAAAATCCTTGCACTCCTTTTATAGTGAGAAGGAGCAGCTTACATGTTTGATCTTAGGGGCGATGTGGGATATATATAAATATAAAATTATAAAACTATGAAATACAAAAACTACGGAACCACAAACACTTAATATGGTGAAGGTTAATTCATCCATTTCTCCCCGCATTCATTTTCCCCCACTTGAAGTACTCGTCCTCGGTTTGCTCACTGTCCTTTACTTGTAGCATCCAAATTTGTATCCCCTGCATTAAATTCCCTTTCTTTATAATGACTCGACCTCGAACCTTGATCGTCTTAAACCCCAACTTATCATCCATGGGTTTAGCTTTCAAATACCCTTCTTGATATTTTTTGCCAATCAAAATACTAACATCGACCAAATTAATCTTTTGGGCATGCTTTGTTCAAATCTTTGAAATCAACGCACATTCTCCAACTGTCATCATGCTTCTTTATCATCACTGGGTTAGACAACCAGTCATGGTAGTGTACTTCCTTCATGATTCCTGCATCCACAAGTTTCTCAGCTTCTTCCTGTATTGCCTGGTTTCAATCGGCTGCTTGCCCTCTTTTCTTTTATCTAACTGGAGAGCATCCCTCCCGTACGTTTAAGCGATGTTTCGCAATGTGTCTTGGGACCTCGATCATATTCGCAGGCTTCCAGGCAAAAATGTCCAAGTTACGTTGGAGTAGACCACACAACTTGTTGCGGCCTTCCTCAGTGAGAGTTGAGCCAATCATTACTGTTTGTTCCGGATATTCTAGGTTTATTGCCACCTTGACTCTCTCTTCCACTATTGGTTTGGTAGCCGGAGGGGTTCCTTCAGGTTCGGAGACCATCGCACATTCCAGCGGGATCAACCTGCTACTTTTTAGGGTAATTACTCCTCCTTCTACTGGAAGCTTTAGCATTCCGTGAGTTGTTGATGGAACTGCTTGTAATTTTATGACTTCTGGTCTTCCAATAATTCCATTATACGAAGACGGTGACCTTACAACCACAAAGTTCATCCAAGCTGAAGTGGAGTGTTCTTCATCCCTAATCTTTACCAGTAGTTGTATTTGCCCTATTGGCCATATGATCTCACCACTGAATCCAATCAAAAGGGTAGTGGCCGGCATTAATTGGTTTTTAATTTCCGAACGAAGTCGGCTAAAGCAATGCTCATACAGAATCTCTGAGGCTGATCCGCCATCCACGTACATGCGGTGTATGTAGTGGCCTCTTATTTTCGCCTCGATGATCATTGTACCTTTCGTTCCTTCATCTTCCCCTAGGGGTGGGAAAAAGATTTCTGGGTTAGGAGAAAAGCTATGTGTAATCCTTTGTCTAGCCACCCTTTCCCAAGGTTGGACCATTAGGATAGCTAACGCTTTATCTTTCCTGGAAGCTTCCCCTTTCTTTGCCACCTTAGGCTGCTCCTTTCCATTATTCTGTTTGAGCTCTTTTATCAGGTGCGACAGCTTTCCTACCTTGAGCATTTCTTCAATCTGTTTCCTTAGGTGCATACACTCGTCTGTGTTATGCCATACTTCACCATGGAACTCGTAAAATTTTGCATGGTTTCGTTTCTCAACCGGGGTTGTCATTGGTGGTGGAGCTTTGAATTTTACTTTGTCCAAAGCGAAAATTTCTTTGGGAGTCTTTGTGAGGAGCGTAAATCGATCTTATTTCCTTTCTGGCCTCTGCTGGTTCCGAAATCCTCCTTTCTTGAAATTTTGCTTCTGGTTACCCTCTTGTTGTTTCCATGGTGGAAATGATTTCTTCCGCTTGTGATTCGAGGCTGCCACTTCCCCCCTGAGGAAAGATGTGGTCACTCTCATCATTTCATCAACTGTTTTCAGGATTTTATCATGAAGACGTTTGATAAGTTCAGGGTTCGTGATTCCATGCACGAATCCGGATATTTTCATGCATTCTGGTGCTCCTTTGACATCCCTGCTTTCTAGCTTATATCTTTTCACAAAGTCTTCTGTAGACTCTCCCTCCCGCTGTTTGATGTTATGGATCTCTATGGGATCTTTGATGCACTTCTTCTGCTGGAGATAATTTTCCAGGAATGCTTTCATCAGATCATCGTAACTATCTATTGATTCAGCCGGAAGGTCGTCAAACCATACTCTCGCGTTTCCCGTTAGCGTAGAGTTAAACATGTGACACCAGGTTGGCATAGCCCACCGTTCTGTTTTTGCTGCCGCCTGAAAGATTTTTAAGTGATCCTCCGGATCTTCACTTCCGTCATATGTCTTAATGTGGCTGGGCATTCTTGTTTTTGGGAAGTCGAAGTAGCGGATTCTAGGTGTAAAAGGATCTACCTCTTCACACACCCATGGTTAGGACAAGTCGTCCTCCTCCCTGCATGATTTCTTCTTCTTTGATCTTGACCTCCTGTGCCCGCCTCTGCTATCCTCACTTTCTGAGAGCACCTTCGTATATCTTGAGTGGGAGCGCTGACTGTAGCTGTCTGAGCGTGCGGACACACTTTTCCCTCTACTTTCTAGGCTTTTGAACACGCCTCCCTCTTTTGATTTTTGTCTTGGCGATCTTGACCGCTCACGTCTTATTCTTGAAAACACACTAAGTCTTGGGCTACGGGAGCGCCTAGATCTGTGCCTATTTTCATGTTCTTTGGTGCTCACCGTCCTTGATTCGGAATACCGTGATGTCTCGGAGCATTCTTCGAAGTTAAGTCGGGCTTTTACTTCTTTCGGCTTTTCGTTTCTTTCTTTCTCTTTGTTAAACCTTTCAGCTATGATTGGCAGCAATTGGTTATAATTCTTGTCACAATACTCCCGGAGGGCTGCGTTGGACGCGGGCCCACCTCGGTCTTGTGGAGTTGGCTCTTTTCCTCTCTCTACCGTATTACGCACGACAGACATGGGCTGGCTAGGGGCGGGTTGTTCGTGATTGCTCATGGTGAGTATTTTTTTTAACGCATTTGTATTCTGGTCCCACAGATGGCGCCAACTTGTTAGTACAAAATGTGTTACGGGTTGGAAAGATGGATCTAGGATGATTATTAGATAGGGCCAATGAATGAGATCTTGTACTAAACCAAGTGATGAGATGATTTCCTGCACAATAAGAAGTAAAACCGTTAGTCTTATCGTGGGGACGGACCCCACGATTGGACTCCGACGTAAAAGTAAGTGTTCATGTTTTGTCAGAGTATGTGTGTGTAAAGTGTGATCAGAAAATCATACCTTGTAGGGTGTCAGAGTACCCCTTTTTATAGGTGAGCCTAATATTAGGTTTTCCTAATATTTCGCTCATTTTCGTTAGTGGGCCGAAGTGGGACCCTCGTCAGGGAAGGATTCGCTTATAATCGTGACTTGCGGACTTGGGCTTGCCTAGCAGACTTCCGCCGTGTTGCGGAAGTGTCCTCGGAAAGCTTTTCGTCCGTCTTGTTGCTTCCGGACCATAGCCAATTTGGCCTGGCGTAGTTTTGATCCATTGTGTCTTTCGATTGTTTTACTGGGCTTGGGCCCATGTATGACTTTATTTCGTCCAGACCCAAAAGCATCTTATACATATTATACATCATTAGATGCATTACTAGTTTCTTGCTAGTTATATTTTAGTTTTATATTATAATTCACTTTCAAAAAAAAATCTTTAAGACCATGAGGGTTTAGGGTTGAAATGGTGAATTTGTGATCTAATTTCGATTGCATTGTTTAAATGTTGGAACAATGTAAATTTGAGCTTAAAGGCCTTGAATGCCTCATTTTTAACATTGCTTATTGATAATGTTATATAAATGTTATCACGATTAACATATTGCATTTGAAGCACAAAATGAGTTAATAACGTTTCAAGAAATTGTATTGACTGTTATTATGAATTGCCAAAAGCACACTAGCTCGAAAATGAAAGAATAAACAAATGCATTTTCAGTTAGAAAAACACTTGCAAATTTACAATTACATCAGGTACATGGATAATCAGCAAGGTGGAAGATCCTTTGGGGGAGGACGAACAGCCTGATCTTTTCCTGGTCCATCTTCCACAACAAACGCCGTTTTCAGTCCCCAACCAGTATGTAACTCCAAATGACAGTGAAAAAACCAAACTCCCGGATTGTCTGCTCTAAAACGAATGGCAGACCAACCACCAGTTGGAACACCAACTGTATTCCTTTCAGGCGGATCCACCAAGTTATACTTGGCAGGATCTTTAGCAGGATCAAAATTCCCGATGCCTGTTCCAACCACAAAGAAATTGTATCCATGAAGGTGAAACGGGTGGGACTCAACGCTTAATAAATTAGTGTCTTGGATCACTAGTTCAACCGTCGAATTGAAGGCAATTTTGCTCAGTCTGGTTCCGTGAGTAGTGAAAAGGTTCGCGGTCAGGGGTGCACCCGTGTAGTTAAAAGCTTTAGGAGGCTTGTCCGGGAAATCTGGCGTAAACACCCCTTTCATGTTCTTATAGTGAGCTTCAAGAAGTCCGGTTTGTGGCATAACAAATGTAATGTTGTTTAATGAAGCAGAAAGTCGGGTTCCGTTTATGCATGTTGGACACACGCTCTTTCCTAGCCCAACGGTGAACAATAGCTTCCGGTCGACTTTCAAGGGGACATTTGCTGGGAAGTTAGGAGTGTTGAGGCTCCGGAGCTTTTTGTTGTAGCTTAATGCAAAGGTGGTGTCATTGGGTGATGGTAATTGAGGTAGTGATGGGAGAACTGTATCGGGGATCCCTTTGTATTGGAAGATCGCTGTGGCGGTTTTGTTGTCAACAGGAATTGGAACGTCTTGGAACGGACGGACTGCCATGAAGTAGCGGCCTGGAGCGCTGTTGGCATAAACCAAAACATTTGTGGTTTGTCCGGGAGCGATTAGTATAGCAGAGGTTGTAAAGGGTTTGGTGTAGACAGCATCAATCTCCACTACTGTCATGTTGTGACCCGCAATAGCAAAGAAGAGCTCATCGTTCAGAGCAGCATTTGCAATTCTCAGAAGGTATTTCTTCCCTTGATCCACTTCCATTGCAAATGTATCTGAAAAGCAAGAAAACAACGTTCAGTACAAATATATCTATGAATTATGCTATATAGGTGGCGGATGAATGCAAATCATACGTTTTTCAGAGCATGGAAAGAGTGGTCCGGGTTTTCCGTTGATGGTGTGGGCATCGGACATGTTAGGAGGCAAGCCCATGGCATTCCCTTGCTTCACAATCTCTTCGACATCATTATGCCACCATTCACCTAATAAACATATATTCATGTTAAAAAAACTCCAAGTTAACAAAGTAGATGTTAAATTTCAGGTGCTATATTGACCCTGTTTGCATAAATAGAGTGAGTGTTTACCAAACACCAAGACATGTTCATTATCAGGCTTTGGGAACGGATAAGGAGTTCCTTGTTGAGGCAAGATGACGATTGCACCATAAACTGTAGCTCGTAGCCAAAGAATATGAGCATGCCACCACAATGTCCCTCTTTGTCCTGTGACGTTAAAGTCATAAACAAAGTTACTTCCCGTCTGGATCGGGCATTGTGTTATGTACGCTGGTCCATCTGCCCATCCGTTAGCGTATTGCTTCAACCCATGCCTATAAAACCAGAAAATAGACATATATAAAAGGTCCATAAATCATTTTTTTGGCTAAATGGTAATAACTGAAGTCTTTATAAAATGTGATATACTGATATATACCAATGAATAGACATGTTATACTGGGCATGATTTGTAACGTTGATGATTACTCTATCGCCTTCTCGGGCATAAATAGTAGGCCCTGGAAACATCCCATTTACAGTCACAATCGGTTTCGCATGGCACAATCGGCTCACATTGCTCACTTGTACCTGTTCGTAGAAGTTGCATGTGAAAAGCTTAAACAAGTGATGACCTTTTAAAGTAAAAAAATAATGATTCTCTTTCTGATATAATACCCTACATTGATCTTTTATTTGCAACAAACGAATACGATACAAAAAATAAGTTAAGAACTCAGTAGCGTTGTATAAACTCATTTAAACATGACATACATCAAACTGATACTTCTTCGTGGCAGCTTCCGCTTTAATAGACGCTAGCAACACAAAACCGAGAATGAAATGAAGCAAGGGGCCAGTGCGAGGCGCCATTTTTATCTGTCACTCGATGTGCTTTCTGTTGTATGAAGAGAGAAAGATATAGGTCTATGAAGATGTACTTACGACCATGAGTATATATGTGTGAATATTTAGAGATTAGGTGAAGGAAAAGTGTGTTGGATGGTAAATAGAAGCTTTCAAGTTAAATATTGCAGATGTGAGTTTGAATTGAAGGCTTAGTTACGAATTATAATATGAATTTAACGTGAGAAAAGGTTTTTTTTGAGAAAAAATTCTGCAATGTGAGAAGTACATAAGGCCTACCTTTTTGCTCAACTCACCACGATTGTCTTCTTCTAGAGCTTTATCGTTAAGCAAAAGATATTGATTATCTATTGTGTTTTAACTAATATATACAGCTATATTAATTGTTTGAATATGCACGTTAGAGGGTGCTTGTAATGTTTGGTTGATCTTCGCTTAGCGAGTCTTGACAAGAGATGTCAACTCGACAACCCATGCCGGGTTCGAGATGATATCACACCTCAATCTAGGCCTGAACATATAGAACCGAAAACTGACCCGACCTGACAAACCGACCGAAACCGGGTCAAACTGAACCGAACCGACCTTAGTCGGTTCAGTGTTCGGTTTTCTATATTTATTTCTGTTTGGTCGGTTCGCTTCAAAACTTGTAACTAAACCGAACCGAACCGACCCGAACTTATTCGGTTCGGTTTCTGTCTCGGTTCGGTTCTCGGTTGGCATTTTACCCTTATTCGGTTTCGGTTTTTGTCGATTTAGGTCGGTTCCGAACCGATGCTCACCCTACCTCAATCCGAACATGACTTAATTGCGCATGTCAACCTTAACTTTTTTAAGCACGAGGCAAACATGAGCCTTTTACATAAAATGGTTGATGGGTTATTAGTGCTACACGGTTGGCAGACCTCCCTGTTTAACTCATTTAACCCTGTTTAATCAATTACGAAAGGTAATAGTTCCTGCTTTTGTTTACTGGACTTTCTGGAATCAATCTATTTGTAAAGCTTTACTGAGCAAGTCTGCATTCACTTCAATGTTTTGATCATCGAATGTGAAGATGTAAGCCTTGGCAGTTAAGTCATAATGAACCGTGTGCCAGAACCGTTCTCGGGAGCATTAGCAGTCCTTATGAAGGCATTAAAGAATGAGTACTGTTTCTCCAAACCAATCCTGAAATTGCTGAGTCCAATCTTGACTTGTTCATCTGTTGGGACCAGGAGTGCATCAAGCATGTTTTGCTGTTGTTGTTGATCGTCTTGTTGTTCGTCAACCATTGAGTCTGCCAAGATTGTCAATACAAGTTCATATATATATGACAATACAAGCATAGAGCTGAATGCTTTGCCCTTTGTGTTTTGTTTGATGTTTGATTTAGTGACAAGTTGTTTGAACCATTTTAAGTTCAAATTTGTTAAGAGTCAAACTGTGGTCAAAGTTAAATGTCAATGGTCAAAGACTGTGGTCTATAATGGTAAAACAGTCCATATAAAATTAAAACAGTCCAAAGTAAATTTAAACCGTCCACAACATGTTCAGACAATCCAAATTATACTTTTATGGTTCAATTTTAACTTTATATTTGTTGTTTATGATGAATGATAGAAGATTTAAACTATTCTGCATTAACCTTGTTAATTTGAAATTTAAATTGTTGTACTTTGGAAAATCTTATCAAATTCTATACTAGTTTTAATGCCCGTGCACGCACGGGGTTTAGACATTATTATTTTTAAATATATGTATGATTTTTATTTTTATTTTGTTTTATAAGTTATGTTATAGAGTATTATCGAAATCATATGAAGAGAATATATTCATATCTTATATATATTATATGAGCTTGAGGATAATTACTAATTTTTCTTTTCTTTTGATTTACCTGTTAACTAACTCGACATTGTGAGCCGACTAATCTCTACAAGACTACTCTTTTAGGTAGCCCGAAGTCGGCTCATGTGAACCTTCGAGGCCACAAGGGGATTAGTTTTCTCCTCGTTATATTCTACGTCATAGAAAACGACATATGCTAGCAGTTAGGCTGATGTTTGAACTTTTATCTTAAGCGTTTAAAAAAATGAACATTGTGTATAAAAAATAAGTTTAACTTTTAAGTAACATTATAGCATCACAACAAATTATGACTAGTCCAGTTTTTGTTGGTATGTTAGTGCATTGTTACAATATTATAACTTATAAGTACACCTTTTAGTTAGTGTAAGCTCTAGATTATACAAGGATAAGCTTGTACAAAGACTTTTGCTTATGTATAGGTATAGGTGTTCAAAAAATTTTGGTTATGTGTTAAAATGTTAATGACGGGAGGAGGAAAGTAAGAGTATGGGATTATGAGATGTCCATGTGATCTTTTATACCAGCCGTAATCTAATTTGCATAATGATCATGTGCCAGAAGGGTCAAACCAATGATCACCAAAACCCACCAATGCAAACATCTTCTAACATTCAGAATGTTGGTTTGTTACACCAGGACTTCAACTATTATGAATGAAAACTTTAAAAATGATTTTTTTTTACATCATAAAAGATCACAAAGTTTTTTGGTAGGCAATGCATGATGTATGAAACATGGTATGTTTTTGTTCGGTGACAAAATCAGTGATCGACTAACTAATTGGTGTGGGTCACTCTCAGAGGCGGAGAACCAACGGGCATTTGGTCCAATGGTATGGAAGGTTTTACCTCACTAGGCAGGTCTCATGTTCGTGTCTTGTCTAGGGCGATAGGGGTTTCTCACGCGTGTGTAAATAGGGAAGGGTGCATTGCCTTCTAGGCTGACCCAACCTGGTTGTGTGGGCTCGCTACGCCTTCTGGGCTAGGGGCCATGTAGCCACAAATTGCCGTTCCAAAAAAAAACTCTCAGAGGCGGAGACAAGGTGGGTACGTTTTCTCTAACGAAAAAAATTGTAATGCAATTTAAAAAAAATATATATTTCTATTTGTGTTCCTTTACCAAACTGATTTTATAATGTACTAGTTTATTTATAATTTATAAAATGTTTGTCCCCTCTATTTGGTCTATTAGGCTTGAGCATGGTTTATTATTATTTATATCGTTACTAAGTGCAGTACTACCTATCAACAGCCTTTTTAGTTGTGTGGTTTATTTTTAGCATATTTCCAAAGTATATTATTATTCATTTATTGTTAAACAAATCTTTTAAACTGAGCTATTCATTCGTTCTTATGGTTTTGCCCAATGCCCATTTTTTTAACGGCAAATGATATATAAAAAACTAGCAAGATGCTAGAAAATTACAAATGATTACCTAGCCAATCTGTCCAACTAGAAACTTTTCTACCTCTATATTTTAACCAATTAAAAGAAAATAAACCAATGGAATAAAAAATATCACATTTCCTCATGGCGTGAGAGTTAAACGCGACATTATTTCGATACTTCCAAAGAATGCAAAACATAGAGGCGACGATAACAAATAAACGATCCTTCTTAGTTTGAACCCGACATATCTGTCTACCAAGATATCACTTGGTGCAGGAAGGAGTCGACAAATCAGGAGTTGTTACACCAAATACGAAGCTTTTTGTAAACATTTCGTATTTTCAGGTCATTTGCGGACGTCGTCTATTTATGCTAATTATTTTTTTTTCTCTCGTACGCGGATTTAACTTTTAAAATTTATATAGTTAAGTTTAATTCGGCGTAAGTTAAAAAATTATCGTTTAGGTCAAAAACGGACATCAAACAAATAAATGTTTACATCAAGACAAGTGTTAATATTTTTGATCAATGTACGATGATATTAAATGAACTAGTTATTATTTTTCTCGTATGTGTTTGCTTTTAATTTTAATCGTTACGTCAAGTAATCATTTTATTATTATTACTAAAGTAATAATTTACTTTTTATATTTTATTTTATTGGT
Organism: Tanacetum coccineum; assembly: GCA_026074375.1. Taxonomy (NCBI): domain Eukaryota; kingdom Viridiplantae; phylum Streptophyta; class Magnoliopsida; order Asterales; family Asteraceae; genus Tanacetum; species Tanacetum coccineum. The sequence continues at coordinate 44,351 of BQNB010021968.1, read as the reverse complement.
TACGTAAAATAATTACGTTTCGCAATTAAATACATTTAGGCATACCCGGAAGCACCAAAACTTTTCTACGCTTCAACAAATACCCATGTTTATATCCAATGCTCAAAGTTTTATAAAACTTCACCCATATTTATTAAGTTAGCCATTGTGCACACAAAAGAACCAAGCTAGAACTTATACACTTCAAGTATATACTTTATGTTAAAAAAACTACACTTTTAATACTTCAAATAATACTTGCATTTACCAACAAAATATCAAGGCTTTTTCTAGTCACCTCCCTCCCCCATTTTCGTGGGACTAATGTCCACCAAAGGGGACAATGAGCTCATTTTTATCAACTAAGTACTTGGTACAAACCTAGGGCTCATTAAGGACTTAGCTATGACTAAAAACATTGACCACTATTCTTCCTTAATTCCCTCTATATGTTTTCTTTGGTCTTGGTCTTTCTAAATGATAACTTTGACTAGCTCATGTTGTATATAAAGAGACTTAGACTTGTAGAAAACTCATACACTCATTCCTTAACTAGAAAACTTCACAATCTCTCTTGTTTCCTTCTCCCTAGCCACGGCTTGAAGCAAACACATACACACAATCCATACAATTTTATTTACCACTTATACAAGTATCTAGGAACATATCTAAGGTTATACAAAAAGGTTTGGAAGCTTGGTTGGGTGATTAAGAAAGGTTTAGCAAGATATTGGAAGATTAGGGCTTTCTTGAAACCTAGGGTTTTATTGGTGTGCAAGCTTTGGTTTATAATCTAAACAAGGGTTTAGAACATATTTCTCATCATCATACATCACTATAAGGTTATCTATAAACTTTTATGTCTTTACTTTTATCATTTTTATGTGTTTACATGTTCTATATAACTAAATCACCATTTAGGGTTTTAAACATGTTAAATGGATAACTTACTTGTGATTATGATTTTGTACACTTTTTCATATGATATGTGATTGGTAATATCATGGAATAATGAGATTATAAGTATGTTAACATGTTGGTTTAAGTGGAAAATGTTTAAGTATAAACTAGTGATTAAAAGTTAATTAAGGAAAGTTATGATTTTATGTGAAGTTATGAACTTGTGATCTTGGACTAATGGACAAATTATGGATCTTGGACTATATAATATATATGACATAAGTATATTTAGAGTTATAAAGAAATTGTGGTATTTTAAATTGTTGAAAGGTATATAAAACAAGTATACAATTAATTATATAAAAGATACAAAAGGGGCTGTTTGGATTCGAAATCCAAACAGTAGGGTTTTCATTATTATAAAATACTACGCCTTATGACGATTCCAAAATGATAAGAAACTCGAAAAACCGATTTATAACGAAGAAGATACGCTAGTTACGATTTTACGACGATAAATACTTTATAAAACTATTTTTATAAAAGTTACTATTCATCACAGGAAATTATATTTTTAAAACATCATTTATATGATATAACTTTTAATTACGAGAACGTGCTCGAAAGAAACGCTAAAAACGGAGTTAAAACGAATAAGTTACGACATTTACGAGATTTACGATAACTAAATCTATAAAAATAAGTATAAGAGCTGTTATGAACAGTAAAATCACTATTCATCAGAAAAACTCAAATTTTGAAAATGTTATATTTTGATAACTCGTCTTAATACGAAGGCGTGGACGTAAGAAACGAAAGAAACGGACTAAAAACGAGAAAGTTACGCCAGTTTTACTAAAGTATACTTATAAACGTTTTTACTTTATAAATATGATTTCACTAAAACGATTAGATGGTGATGTAGCTATATAGAATTATATGTGGTATTAGTTAATCAAAGTACTATATTACTAGGGAGTTTCATAATGAGGCCTCTTCGGGGTGGCGTATCGACGAGTTGTTGGATTTACGATTTAAAGTGTCCTAGCTCCTCATACGTCACTACATGACCTCTTAATTATGATAGCCCGAATGATAGTATGATGAGCTATACGACCTATATTGGATTAGGTTGCATTCGATCATAAGCGTGACGCATTTTCTATTGTGAATACTTGTTGATTACCATTCACTCGAGGTGAGTTCATAGCCCCCTTTTTACTACGTGATTGTTTTACAAAATCTACGGGGTGAATTACATTGCTTGTTTTACTATTGGACACAAGTGTTTTTCTAAGTGTTTTCAAAGTGTTTACAAAGTGTATGCTATCCAGATTACTGCCTGAATATTATTGCTAAGTTACCTTATTGCCGTGAAGTCCCTATTTATCATGAACCGTTAATTGCTATTGTAGTAAGCGCGAGTGTTGTGGATAGATCTATCGGGACTGACAATCCCCACCTTTCCTTGGGTCACTAGTTTGATCAAGGTGCATTTAACATTGAGAGGTGTTAGGTTGTTGGCAAGCATCCTATATTCTGATTGGGGCACAAATCTAGTTAAGGCTTCGGGGTCATGAGCTTAGTGCAATAATAAACGTTTTGGACTACTGAATGTGTTTCAGAGTCTACTATTACTTCGATCTTGTGGTCCACCCTTTTTACCGATAAACCTATGATTTCACTCAACCTTTGTGTTGACTTTTAGCATGTAATTTCAGGTCCTAGGGTATGAAGATTGGAGGGGAGCCGTGGCGGATATCAATGAAGACGGATTCTGTGTTTTATCTAAAGTCTATGCAACTTTTATTATCTTTAAAAACTTAAGTCATCTTTTGGTATTATGAAGCTTTTGTTTACCGATAAACCTATGATTTCACTCAACCTTTGTGTTTGACTTTTAGCATGTAATTTCAGGTCCTAGAGGGGTATGAAGATTGGACGGGAGCCGTGACGGATATCAATGAAGATGGATTCTGTGTTTATCTATATTAAATGCAACTTTTATTATCTTTAAAAACTTAAGTCATCTTTTTTGGGTATTGCGAATGTGAAGTTTTTGTGTTTAATTATAATGATGAGTACTAGTGAAATGTTTATGACTTTTAAAACATATGGGACTCCTAAGACTGTCTGAACTCTGATTATTTGACTGAGCCATCGGAATGAAGAATCTTCATCTTGAAATAGCGTCCATTTGTTATAGGTCGTGTTCTGCTCTATATCTTGATTGTTGTACTTTGACGTAGCACCCCATTGTTACCATTCCGCTGCTACCTGATTTTGGGGGTGTTACAACTTGAGTTCAACATAAAATGCAAAATTCAATAGGGCTTTCGGGTACTATTTGGATTTTATCAAAAATCAAAATGAATATGGCACACAGTGTTTGAGTGTCAACCTAAAAGCAAGAGAGACACTGTTGACTCGAACTTCAAACCCGTTGCCCGACATGCCAGTGTATGTGGATGGCATAATGATGATACCTGGTACAATGTGAAAAGCAGCTCCATGAGAGTATAACTAGATACAATCAGCATCGAGCCATTAATTCCTGGTTGATCAGAGTTCACGAGAGAAGCTTAGAATAAGATCAATAATCAAGAATCAGTTTGTAAATCTGCAAGCATAATAGACTGACCGCACCTGATCATACCATCATAATAGAAAAGACAGATGCTCAGAAAATCATCTACTTAGAGCCTCATTGATTCTCGTCCTCCTGTTAATCTGGACGGCCTCACCAGGCCTTCACCGTACCCGAACGACTACGCTCACAGGCTTAAACGCATATTAAGCAGTTCTATATCAGAACAATAAAGGAAGTTACAATAACTATCCTCTGTTAATGACCTGTAAACTTCATGGAATTGGTTGATAGCGAACAAAAGATGTACTATTTATGTCGCCCTCGGAGATAGAATATGTTTATCAAAAGTTTCTGGTCCTGTTAATAACGATCTTCACGTTTGCCCTATATAGTCCTGGGTAAGGCAACTTTCTGATATATAAAATGAAATGTCTAACCGAATGCATAAAGAGGAAAGTGTATATCAGCAAATCAAGAAAAGTCTAACTCGAAGACGCATGTAACAGTTTCAAAGTCGAAATTTCTCATGTGGTCTTCTATGTAAATTCAAGCTTATCAATCTTCTCACTTACTATATTAATGTTACTAAGAAGTAGGTATTAAGGATGCTAAATAAAAGTATACATGTACATTCAAGCTTATCATCTTCACTTTCGATTGTGACCACCATATTACACATCTCCCACCTGGTGATTTCACTGGTGATAATTGCTTGGCGGTAACTTCATGGCAGTCAAAAACATAATGTAATCACATCACACACCGAATTGAATAGAATGATTTCCAATGCCACGACCCATGGTCACTAACGATGGATTTATTGCTGCTAAGACTCTTCTGGCTTATAGAGATGCTCATTTCACTCCTTCTTGGAGCGAACCGGCTTAATGTCAATTAATAAACGTAGATATTGTATCCTAAAATTAGTCGATTAAGAAAACATAATAAATGATTTCTACATGTTGCGTTGCACCTTGGCAGCCAATATTGAGAAACACAACTTTCATACCTCATATCCAGCTAAAATAATAAGTTGTCCAGTTCCAGGCTCTTTGGTCATCCATCTGATGGAACATTCACTCTGACAAAAGGAATTCAAAACCCTCGCGCGCTATAAAAGGTGTCACCAAACTGTAGCAATATTTCCAACTGATTATTTACGATATAGTGAAACCATGTTACTCTCAGTTTTCTATATAGATCACTGATATAATTCCTCATTGATAATCTTTTAAACTGAACTTGAACAAAAATATCCAATAAACATTGACCAGGATCACTAAAAGAATTCCTCTTATGTGCTGAAAAGTACGATAAGCATTGAACCCCTATACATTATTACATGGTTAAATGTTAACACATAAGTAAGAATAAATACCATGCGGTTCAGAAAATACTGGAAAAAGTTTTCCACCTTGAAGTTCAATGTTATTTGATCCCATATTGATTTTTGGCATCACATATCATTAAAGGACGGTGTCGTTGCAGATAGCCTTCAGCATTCTGTGGCCTTGTTGCAACATCCAAAGCAAGTGACCCTGGGCCATTAAGAACACACATTAAGGGCATTATTTATCATGTTATGCAAGATCTTAAATGAACTAACCTTTCGGGTTTTGATTGCAACACCATGTGCTGGATCTACCAAACTTACTGAGAACATATAGAAGAATTAAAACAAAAAGATTTCATCATTAGGTACTATCAGATCTTATCAGCTGCCAATAAAAAAAAAACAAAAAACAATTTCCCTATCTGTGTTCATCCCAGCTTCATCAACTGTCCTGTCACGGTGGGTACCACCAACAACAATACAACGTCAGTTCCATCTCGATTTGCATGTTTACTAAAGAATCATAAGCCTCTAAATCAAATCTCCCATCAGGTAAGTATGGAGTTTTAATCGCTGCTATCAATCACAATGACTTGATGTCATATGTTGAAGTCCTGATAGCAAAACAATAAAATGAATGGCATAATCGATATAGATGGCATAATCGATATAGATGGGTCACAATTCTGGGCCAGAAGCAACTTTTTGTCAAAGCGGGGAATTTCCCAAAATTCAGATTATAATATGCAATGGACGATTATATTGCACTAGCTAGATCGATTTTTTCTAAATCTTTATCTATGTAGGTGGCTAAGTGAGCATATCATGAGACATAGGTTTAAAGGAGGCAAAAGAACACTTGATCTTAACTCTTAACCGGCATCGGTATGTGGAAATTGGGGATTTATCGCTACACAAAGAGGTGTCAGCCGCAACTCCTTAAACAAAATTGAGCAAACCAATATATCATTAGTAAGACCATTAAATTCCTTTAACTTTATTTCAAGTACCATTCTGCAATGTCGATAAATGATTAAATGTTAGCGTCTGTCATGTTACCCAATCCACAATCAAAAACGATATACAAAACTAAAGAAGTGTTAAGTTTCCTAAATTCTAACACTATATTTGCAGGTTGACCCAAACACCTTTTAAATATATAACAAAATCAACACACTTTGATAGTGACTCACCTCAATATTGTCACCGCCGCTATCAGTCCCGACGGCTGGAATGGTCCCTGTACTCTGGCCAGTCTTCCGCCACAACGATATCTTCTTATCGTCACCGTCACTCACAACCACCGAATCTAATCACACAATTCATAATTCACAACATCAAATTAACTCAAAAACACATAAAATGAATAAAATAAAGAATACTTAGTTGTGCAGTTCCATTTAACGGAATTAACTTGATACCCAGGTGACAGAGTGTGGGTTAAAATACATGGATCACCTGGATCCTTTGACACGTCGAATAGCTCACGGTTCGGCGAGTAGTGACGTCGATTGATCCGTGAAGTTCATTATTGGGGTTTTGAATGAGTGGAATTGATTTGAGTTTATAACAAATAAATCAAACCTGTATTGGTATCCGGATCATATGTCCCCATATGTTGTTTCTGAAATCAATTGATCTTAGTTGTTGGTTTACTTGTAACCAGCATCAGTAAATGTTGGAATTTCTTAACTCTTCATCTTCACATGTTTTCTTAAACCGCATGGGGGGGTGGACTCCTGTGTACATATGAAGAGGTAGGGATGATGTATGAGGGCAAATAGAAAGGGCATCGGATGTTTATGGGCCTTAAATAGACATTGGTCATAACTACTGCAATTCCAATATTTGTCTATCCGTCACAAAAGCCGATTGCACCTCATTTACAATATTACCCAACACTCCAACTAAACGGTTAGATAATATTTTAGCGATAATCTTATAGAAACTTCCAATCAAACTGATAGGGCGAATCTTATAGAAAATCTTATAGAAAATCTTTCAAAGAAGAACTTACTTGATGATGGATTAAGATTGGATGAAGTCATGACGTTAGGGTTTGTCAATTCCGGTAGTGATGTCACCAATCCGATGGAGGGATTTCTCAATAGTTATGGTGTTTGATTAAGAGAGATTTTATGTGACAAGATACAAGATTATGACCACACCTAGAGATATTTATTTGTTATGGTAGTTACCTCCATCATATAACTGTCATTGTTAGTTAGGGTAGATTATATCATTAGGGCATAGTTAAGGGTCTAAATGGTAAGTGCCACATTAGTAAGGAGATTATTCTATCATTAAGTTGTTCAAAAACGTTGTTTATCAATAAAAACAATTGTTTATCATTAAAAAAACGTTGTTCATCAATTACAAAAATAGTTCATCAATAAGAAGACGGTTCATAAAAACGTTGTTCTATCAATTAAAAAAAACTTATGTTGTATTTCAATTTCCTTTTTAAAGAATTTTTTCATTACAATGTTCATCAATTTTTTTTTATATAAAAAAAAGTAGAAAATCTCGTTAAGTTTAAAAAAAGAAAAAAATCTCACTCTCCCATCACTGCTTTTTAATCTACTCTCCTTTTTATAAGATCCTGACCCTTTATTCATAACCTCTTATAGTACATCATGAATCATATAATAATGGTTCAGTTGAGATGCATTGCTGTTATTTGTTTTCTGGTCAACATCTAAAAAAACCCATTTCTAAGGAAAAAGTAAATCATACATAAACCTAGTTTATCATTGAATAACAACTATCTTTCACAATCTATGGTTTTACTTTACAAAATTAGTCTACCAGTTTTGTCACTTTAAATCTTAAAAATCTTATTTGAAGTACGTAAATATTTTTCAAGTGTTTATGATATAAGGAAAACAAAACATCTTTTTACCAAGATTAATGGCTAAAGTGCACGATATATGACCTAAGCACCAAGATACACACGTTATTCTTCTATGGACATTATACACACGTTTTCCAATCTACATTTGTCCTACATCTCATCCTTAATGACAAGGCTAAAATCTACATTACTGCATATGTGACCACTGAAGATCAACTTTTGGGTCAGACTAATTGGTCAGTGTCAATCATCTTACTTGAACCAGGTTTGCCTGACAATCTTGCTCCACATCTATCATCTAGTGTCTTTCTTCCATCGCTCCACTAGCATGCTCCACCTCACTCATCTCACCTGGTTCACCATCTTGCTCCACTTTTAATTTGTGGCTTGATTTAAGCTGTCCCTTTTCTTTCAAATCTCCACTCGGGTTTCGCTCACCTTTCTGTTCCACCTTAATTGTCTGGCTGGACTCGAGAAGTCTCTTCTCTTCTGATTTTCGACTCAGCTTTGGGTCACAACCTTGTTGCACTTCCATTGTCTGCCCTGTATCAAGTGGTGTCTTTACTTTCAATTTTTCACCCGGGTTTGGCTCACTATCTCGTTCCACCTCGATTATCTTCTCAGAAAGATTAAGCCAACGAGAAATGACAGGATCATCCTTATGATACTCTGAATTGCAGAGCATGTGTCTAGCTGAAGTATTTGCAGCCTTGATTTCTTGTTCTCTTGTAGGTTTCGTTCGCAATGACTGTGCAGAAGAGCGCCTGTTAATAATACAACAGGTCATTAAACAAACACGGTCCTTTTTGGTGGATTAGTGTTAATAATACAACAGGTCATTATCTTTTTAGTATGACGACAACCAACCTTTTTGGTGGATTAGTGTTATCTTTGTGTGTAGGACTAGAATCTAGCTTTCTTTTCCCTTTCTGCTTAAGATGCCTGCAAATGTTAGTCAACCAAAAAGTGAACAGTCAACTACAAATTTAGGAATTTTATAAACTTAGTTTTGATATACAAATAAACTAATTAAAAAAAAGAGAGATGAATAACATACACACGGCCATCCGAAGTGCTTGGCCCACACGCGGTTACAAGCCATTTCCCTGCAGACTCGATTGGCTGAATAACATACACACGGCCATCCGTAAGTCCAAAAGCAAATTGGTTCGGTTCTGATGGATGCGCCGCAACCATGACTGGATACGGTGGACTGCAATTTCAACATATATGATTTAAAAATATGAAATCATTTCATGAAATTAATGACGGAAAATATATGCGCGGCGCAACATGCGTCTGAAAAGTTATTTTATATATTAAATAATAAATTTCTTAAAATACGAAATATTTCATGAACTTACCTTGAGCACAAGGCCATATAGGCGGTGAAATGTATCTGACAACAGATTCTAGGAGACGATGATGTTAATATAACAATATTTCCACCCTCCTGAGTGACATATATTTGCTGCCCATCACATGAGTAAGTAGCATTTGTGATCGAACCATTTGCTTTTAGTGGATGCCACTGTTGAGAGATAAGTTGAACGTACAGAAAATGTAAGAAGCCATAAACATTAATATTAAACTGTTTAGACTGGTGAGTCTTGGATGGGGCAACTATACTATGGAAATGCAGTTGGCATTACATTGGTTTCCTGTCCTGAGAAAGCTCTACACTTGGGGAAACAAACAAATGCAGTCTCCTCTATCCCATGAAAGCTCAAAAAATGGATAATAAAGGGGACTGATATGATGAATGTCATTACAAATATATATCAGTTCTTCATAAAGGTGTAAAAGTACTTTGTGCTAAAAGTTGGGATTTGGTCAAAAGTAAGAGAGAGAACTGATAGATGTGCTCTAAAGGGGGTGTTTGGGAGACAGGAAGAGAACAGATGGCTAATGAAGCCTTTCTGTTTGCATTATCTCTATCCTAGCTTAGAGAGTCTTGGATAGGACTAGTACACTATGGATTTGAGCTAAATGTCTGCGATTAAAGGAATTGCAGTTAGTTTTGCTACGGTTTCCTGTTCTGAGAAGGCTTTGCAAGAAACAGTTTAAGAGTATTCCCTATTATCCAGTTTCAAAAGTACAAAATAGAGATAAAGTGTTTCAAGCTAAATATATCAGTATAGCAAACCGCGCAGTTTCTGTAACAGGTTTTATGATTGTAGTCAATTCTGTGTATAAGATTATTATTTTAGCGTTTATTGAGAGTCGTTTATTTTACCTTTTCACCAAAAAAAAAAAAAAAACTGTTCAGAAAAAGACAAACCTGCATCTTGAATGCAAGTCTAGGTGCCTCAAAAACGGCAAGATGATCATTATTGATGACAAGAAGTTGCTTCTGATCTCTATGGAATTGTAAGCGCGTAACAACTAAGGGAGCAGAAGAAGAAGCAACCCCTGGAATTCGCAACTGTTTACCAGTTTCTTTTTCCCATTTATCCTTTTTCCACACAATAATCTGCAAAAAAGCACGTGTTTAAAAATATTGAAATGAATCAGGGACGGACACTATTCCCAGTCGTTAACCTAGATATATCTCAAGCTCAAAAAAACATAAAAATTGTTTGCAAATTAGAAAAGTATAACACTTGACTCTCCAGTTTTGCATACCTCATGATCACAGGCAGATACAAGCACATTTAGAGAACCAGAAAACGCAAGACCTGTAACTCTTCCATGATGGCCTTTAATCTTGCATGAGACCTGTTTAGATAAGCATACATACAATTAACAAACATCATTGCATTATCAACACACTTTACTCTAGAACTAGAGAAGAGTTCAACTAAAAGAGTCTTTTAAAGTGAAAATGGTAGGACAATATGTGAGCCATAAGATGTGTAAAACTACGGTTGAAACAATTTTGATAATTATTTGAATTCTAAATGGCTCCATAAGGGGAATGAATTAAGGTTGAGCGTCACTTATGTCTTTTAACCTATCATCTTGTCATCACACAAAGACAATTTTTTTTGTGATACCAAGACAAAAAAAAAAGCATCTCTTGATTCTTTATCTATAGAAAACTAAATTAATATGGTAAATTATTCCTTTTCAGAAAATCAAACTTTAATCATATAGATACCAAAATTCAGGTTTATATGGACCATATTAAATCGATTTTCTATTCTTCTGGGCAAAAGTAAATCATTATATGTTTGTGTATGCCATACACTGTATGGTGATGATGAATTGATGACGGTGACTTAATTTGAAGATGAACATGACGCAAATAAAGGATGCATAAAAGTTGAAGCAAGAAGATGTTGCAATCTGAAGATGCAGTTTATGAGTTGCAATTTAAGATGACAATGATACTCAGGCCTGAGAAAGATGCAATTTAAAATGACAACGAGGATGATGATGCAGATCATGATGATCATTCAAGATGCGTCAATTTGGATACAAAACGATTCATGAATCGTTTCTTTATGTGGTTTAAGTGTTACTTTTTGATGCAAAACCATCATCATCTACGTTTTCATCTTTTTAAATCCTCATCATCACAGAGTATTACTATTTGATTCAGAAAAAATCTACAAAATGGTAAAGATCATGCATCAAGTTGTTATTTTCATCATGATTCGACTTATTCTACATGCTAAATCTGGAGATACACTTCGATGGAATTAATCACAGATGGGAAATAATAAATTATTTTAATATGTAACAGACTACTCCGTAAAGTTTGGAAAAGAAGACTAGAAACTTGGTACCTAAAATCTCAGTCAAGGATATGCTACAGTTACTATTTTGGATTTCTCACTTTACCCTTAAATGCATTCTACACGTGTCATACCTTTGTGGTGTTTTACCATTTTTAGTATAAGAGATTATTTCACAAGAACTCTTCCCCTAAGTATTAATAAAAACCAAAGAATTACCTTTAGGACACCGAAATCATAGATGACAACAGAACAGTTTTCCATGCCTATAGCAGCAATGTTGGTATTTTCGGGATCGAAAGCTAGAGACGTCGGTCTAGGAGGAGGGGTTAAGGGTGTTGCCAAGTTCTGCATATTAGCATAGTAATGATTTAGAAATAAAATGGTGTGAAAACTCCTTAACAGATAAGGATACATAACAATATTATTACCCTAAATGTTTTTTTGTTGAACAAAGAGACTGCCCCTCCAGATGTAGACAAAACGTAGCCATCATTTCTCGATATGGCAACGCTAGCAATGGACTCGTAGCAGCCCCGAATATCATTTGTCATCGATGGATTACGATCTCGTTTGCATAGCTGTGGTAGTACACTAGCGGTTGCCTTACGAGGCACATACACATAAAAAGCAAAACTAGGTTAATATGCTATAAATAACGACTTTGATTTTTTTGGGAGGCGTCTTTCTATTTAAACAAAAACACAAGTACAAATTTACTACCCACAACAGTAATTAATTTAGGAGTCTGACAAAAAAATACCTTTGTAATAGAGCCATTCTTATGTTTTGGCCATTGCCATAGTTTATGCTTACCATCAGCACCCAAAGCAAGGACCTCTCCTCCTAAATGGTTGTACAATAATCCAGTTACCTGTGACTCACAGACAGAATAAATAATTAGGGCAATGCCGAAATAAATTGAAGTGATTTAGTATGATGCACTTCCATGTAAAACAAAGCATCGATCAGATTATGGAATACAACCGATTTTTAACCACTTAATAACATTTAACAAAAGTCACAAGCTTTTGATCAAGAATTATTGCATGATTTACGCATAGAATCAGAAATGTCTAAGTAGTTAAAATAAGAAGATATAGCAGAAGTACCCGTACGTACCCGCACTGGTTCTTCGTCAGGAAGCCTTAAGGAGAGGCATTGTGATGGTTGAGATATCATGTTCCAAGTCCCAGCTCTATCACTATATAGTCTAGCCTCATCTCCTCTAGGAGCCCGCAACTCTATACAGTAATGTTTTATTAGAGCCAAAATAACAAAATAAGACAGTATTACTCAATAAATAGCATACCTGCAAGCTTTGGATGAGGCAGGGGTAATGGTGCATGTGTCCTGATCAGCTTTTTTAGTTCACCTAGCAATCTACACCTAGCCGTCCTAGTGTCCCGATAACCGGAAAATTTTGTATTCTCTCTATACATTAGGACGTCTTACATTAGAAAAAGTACCAACTAACTTTACAACACTCACAGCATACGTGTTACAATAAAAAATACGAAGCTAACCTAACGTCGGCTAGATTGAGAAGATGTTCGATCTCCTTAAAATGCTCGTCCTTAGACGGTTCACAAAACACCTGCAAGTTAGTCTTGTATATCCAAAGAGCTTTTGCATGCTCTTGCCTACAAAACCAAAACAATTTTTTTTTTTCCAAAGGGCGAAATTCTATCAACATCCATAGTGACAAAACCAACACAAATACATTGAATTTGATACAATAAGTACACTCAGGGAATCAAATGTACATAAATATTAAAAATAAAAATGTATATATTTGTTCTCGTTACAAACACTTATCTTAAATCCTAAACATACTTATAAAGGGCTTCAAGATACATATGACTGTAGATTTTGAAGAAAATCTGATCCTCCGCCTTGGCAAACCCGGACACATAACGAATGAGCTCTTCCCATTTACCATCCGTCACCAATTCTCCGAAATATCCAAGATCAAAAAGGAGACTGGACTCGCGCTCCAACCTCAAAAACAAAAACAACAAAACCATAATCAAACTCACACCCACATTTATAACTTACCAAACTAATTATTAAAAGAAGAAGATTAGTACCTATGATGAGTTTCTTGACGCGATGACATAGCTATTTTTACCTGAAACAACAATATAAAACTAACCTAAAACCCTAAAAATATGTACAAACCAGAAATTGATGATTAAACTAAGCAATACCACATATACATCCTAACAAAATCACAATTTATATATAAAAAAAAAGCACAAGAATAAGTAACTTAATACATTCAAACTCTAACAAATTAATATCATGAAATGAAATTCCTACAGAATCATAAAATCTTGATTAGATTTAACTCTCCTCTAGTAACAAACCTTGACAAATAATTCAAATTTATATAAAAACATAAACAGCAAGTAACTAATACATCCAAATTTACATTATCTCATCACTACAAAAAAAAAAACTTTAACAGATTGTTAACAATGTCTATAAAAAACATGACAAAATTTAATAAGAATATCTAGATTAAATTCATCACAAATCTTATTTATATTAATTCAAATAAAATTATATATATTCTTGATTTAACTAAACAATTATACAAGAAAATGGTAACAAATTCACAATTTACAAAAGAAAAATACATAACAACAAACAATTAACACATCTAAATTACATTCATCTTATCAATTCTCACATATAATTAAATAAATAAAATAATTAAAAAATATTACAGTTTCTTGACTAAAGTTAACTGCACTACAAAAGAATGGTAACAAATTATCAATTAAAGATTTAACTATATGAATGAAATATTTCAAGAATATTAAAATTTCTTGATTAAATTAAACATGATTACAAAAAGAAGTATTCAAGATTTTCAAGAATTCAAGATTTTCAACTTATTGAATCAAAACACTTAAAACAAAGCATATCAAATTCACAATTCATCACATTATTCTCAAATACAACAACTTGTTGATACATATTTAACTGAATTACAAATGAAACCCTAACCAATTTTTTATACAAATTCTTTATTAAATTACAGCAAAGTATAAACAACTTACAGAGAGTAAATGTGTTGCTTCTTTTTCAAGTAATTCTCTAACAGTATTTTGAATTGGAGCGGAGAAGAAGATCGTTTGGGGAAGATAGTATTTTGAATTTTGAATTTGGGGGTTTTGTTTGTTTGGGTTTGGGGAGTAGATTATCTATTTATACACTATCCCCTTGTTTATCTTACTATTCTCGTTTCTCCTAGTCTTTTAAAATGTGTTCTCAACTTAAGGAAGAAAAAAATAGTTTAGTGTTTTTAGTAGGATTAGGATAGGTAAAGTTATGCATGTATTGATTATACATGCATAATACATGCATAACAATGTATATAATCAATACATGCATAACTTTACCTCTTTCTTTTTAGTAACATTTAAGGAGAAAAAGAAGAAAAAAAATGATTGAAAAAGTAGTGTAACGTTGATTTCGATAATGGTTCAAAACCGGACTGTTCTGACTAAGATCAGATCGAACCGAAAACTGAGTTCGCCTAAAACACGGGATCGAGGACCGAACCCAAATGTTCGGTCCATGTCCGGTCGGTTCGGTCTTTGATCCGGTTCGATCTAATAAAGCATAATTGTCGGTTTTGCTCAAGACCGAACCATATCGGAGACCGAATATGTGAGAAAGGACGGACCGAGGACCAGACCGAAATATGTTCGGTCTGTTCCGGTTTCTCGGTCTGCGGCCTATTATGCTCCGCCTTAGTTGATTTTTAAAGTAAAGTGTTTCCTCCCAATATTGAGCGGAAAATGTTTACAGTACTTTCTACTAATTTACCTTTTTTACTAAAAAAAACTTAAGAACCCGGTGTTAATAAGGGGGTGTTTGGCTAAGCTTATGAATTGGGTTTATGCTTATGTTATATAAGTGACTTATGGCTTATATATCATGTTATATAAGCGGCTTATGGCGCTTATATATCATGAGCTCATAATCCCTTGCTAAGTGTTTGTCTTAACTTATCATAATCTATTATACTTAAAGATTGAATACAAAAATTTATTGTGGAGGCTTCAAGATGTGTAACACAAGCTGTGAGAATTGTACTTTAAAATTTAAGCCCAAGTTAATCCATCTCTCAATATCTACAGTAGGGTGTGAGTAAGTGTCATAACCACGGGTATAATTCCCCCCAAAATCAACAGTCTCGACCGTTTTAAGAATGCAAACCATCAGCCAGTTACAACAAATTCCACATCTTACATCATTTGCATATTTTTTGTCAAACCCACTCTAACAAACTTGCTATGAGATAATCATGTATGGCATTAAACCGGCGGCCTGAACATGTTCGAAAATCATCAGGTAGGTTTTTTGTTATCTAATAGTGTTATACCTAATTTCTTTTTATTGATTTTGACTTTTGATTATGGCGTGAAATAATTTGGGAGTTAATTGACTAATTTGATGGTGAATCAAAAGATGAACATCTTCTGTTTGACCTTCAATCTCTTTTTGATTTTGCAATTAGGCTTTATGTGAGTATTGGGGGTTTTGTTAATGTTGTTTTTTCGGATAATTTTTTGCAGGTTACTTTGCTTTTGCAGGTTTTGGTTTTCGATTTCTTTTTGATTTTGAAATTAGGGTACATGTTAGAATTGGGGGGTTTTGTTAATTTCGTTTTTTTGGATAATCTTTTACAGGTTACTTTGCTGATGCCGCTTGCAGGTAAGTGTTTTTGCAGATTACCTTGCTCACTTTTTTGTTGACAGTTGTAAAGTTAAACTTTAAACAGTTGGTATATACTTTAACCCGTCTCCTTTTTAGTTACGTTTTGTTTGTTTGACCCACTGTCCTAATTCTTTTGCTTTTTGTAGCTGTAGTTTCATGATGATATGGATCTACCAAGTGGGGTTCTTCGGCTTCAGCCAAAGGGATGTCATGGGAGCCATAATGGGTATGCATTATATGAACTCTTAAATGCAATATTATGATAAATCTTTTTGCTTTCCGCAATTAGCACACACTTTAAAATTTGTTGCAAATCAATATGGAAAGTGTGTTAAGTAAAAAGGATGATTCCTTCAACGAGTAAATGAGTATGAGCTAAATAACCACCAGATCATGAAAAACGATTCTCTTACGATGTTTTCATCCACATGGTATTATATTAACTTCTCTTCTCTCTGCTACAACTGCTCCTATGTTCATAAAAAATCAGAAACTATTTTTGTTTGAACGAAGTAACTCAACCAATTTCGCTTTCTGCCATTAATCCAAATGGATGCGGTTATGATGAGTTTGTTTTTTACAAAGTGAGCGAGTTTCAATTCTAGGATTCATCTTGAGGCGGTTTGATTACAAGGTAAGAATTAGGATATTCATGGATTATTAAGAGTTAGGATATTCATGGATTATTAAAGCTCTTAATTGTCTTAATTGCTTCATTTGTTGCTTTTTCCAGGTGCGGGTGATAATTGTTAATTAGGCAGACAAGTTACATAATATGCGGACTCTTTTACATATGCCTTCGCATTAGCAGGTAGTGTCAAATTTGCTAAACTTTCTAAGCAGTTTTGTTGTTCGCGTTCTCATTATTTTACTACGGATTTCCTTTTATTTACTATGCGTATTTCCCGTTAGATAAAAGAATTACTTGAGGACAAGTAATAATTCAATCTTCTGGAGTCGTGTCCACAGTGAGAAATGAATAGAAATTCACATTGATATCTTTTATTGGATGCTTGATTATCGAATATTTTTGGTTGGTTTTATAGAATTAAAAGCTATACTAAAGATTAATACTAAGGAATATTAAGCTAAAAGATCTAAAAGATATGTCTAAAGGATATGTTTGTCAAGTGATGCGAAAAGATCATTTAAGTGTGAAGGAGAGTTTTAATTGATGAATTAGTACCCGTTTAAAAACTATTTTCTCATAATGTTGGTTTATTTTAAAAACAATCATTTATTTTGATACACATTACTAGATTAATGTTTGATTATCCTAGTGACTTTTGCCCGTCAAAATAACAAAAAAGAAATCTAAATAATTCAAAATTTAATAATCAACAATCCCCTTTATTTCACACTTAATTCTCTAGTCACAACTCACTTAACATGCATATAATAATCTACTCACTACTCGTGACTACTAAACTAGCATCAATCAAATTAACAATTATCATAAACATATTTTTTTCTAAACTAGTTATTAAACTACTATGGATTGAAAAAGGTAAGAAAGTAGAACCTGTTTGACGAAATGGAGACGAACTAAACCACCCGATCTTATAATCTAATAAAACACTAAAGTTTACTTCTTTATTAGATTTTATTTAACTAATTAGTTAATTAAGTTGTAAACTTTATATACTAAATAGCTTTATAAAAACTATAAAAGCTTTAAACTTTAGAAATAAAGTTAGCTTATAAGACCCTTAAGCTTCACGCCTTAGATGTAGAAATGGTTCCATCAACATCAAAACACAATCAAGGTTAATATGAACAATATATCAATTACAAGCTAGAGATGAAACTAAAAACTATAAGCTATTAATATAGAAAACTAGAGTGGAAATGAAAACATTAGATCTATTATTAATAAATCTAAATCCACCCAAAACTAAGATGTTCACTTCAAAAAGTAAACGAGGATTATGTATATTTAAGGACTAGATCTAAAATAATATAAGCTATTAATATAGAAAACTAGATCGAAAATGAAAACATTAGATCTATTATTAATAAATCTAAATCCACCCAAAACTAAGATGTTCACTTCGAAAAGTAAACGAGGATTAGGTATATTTAAGGACTAGATCTAAATTAATAGACCAAAAAGCTAATTGAACAAGCTAAAAACTAATTAACTTTCAAAAATAAGCTAAGGATTAGATCTACTCGAAATTAGATAGGGTAGAGTTTATTTCAAGTAACAAGTTCTAATAATCTATTAGATAAGCTTATAGAAATAAGCTAGGTAAAGCTTATTCGACAATCACTAATATGGTCTTAAGCTTATTGAAATAAGCTATGTAAAACTTATTCGATCTAAAGCCTAAAACGTAAATAGATTTGAAACTATTTGAAGAACTAAATGTAAAGTGCTTATTTGGATAAGCTATGAGTAAAGCTTATCCGAAATTAAGCTAGTTGAATAAGATTCGAAATAAGCTATATTAAGCTTATCTGAATACTCTTAAACCAAAAGTATTTAAAATAAGCTAATCCGAATAAGTTATGGTTAAACTATCTGAATAAAAGCTAATAGAATAAGCTATTCGATTGAGCTTATTTGGATATAAGCTAGAAAAGTGAGAATAAAAAGAATAGATGATAAGAATAAGAAATAAGCTCAAGTCACACCACAAAAACTCTTCATCTTCATCTTTATTAATAATAAGCTAAGTACAATAAGCTGAAATATTAAGCTATAAAAGCTTTTACAAAAACTAAACTATTACGAATAAGCTAAATCTATCTATGTGTGAAAAATGTAAAAAAGAAAAGTTCAAAATGAGAGGTAGTGAGGGGGATTAAATAGCCCAAAGCCTGGAGGGGCATTTTAGTCATTTTACGCGTCCCCAAGATGCCGGCAAATCTCAACCATTTTCAACCAATCATTTGGCCACGTAAGCACCTCTCCGCCAGTAAAATTCCCTCAATGATGAGCATTAATTGCTTCTAGAAGCCTCGGATCCCGCGTCTGCCAACTCTGCAACCTCGTCGCCGTGTACACGTGTCACGCCCTTATTGGCCGGCCGACCTGCTGATTCAGCAGTTTCGTATACGTAAAAAAATATATAATAATAATATTAGGTACAATAAACTATTACCTTTAACCAGGAAAAGTCATAGGGACTTAAAAATAATATATAATTATATTATATACGTATATTAAACCGGGTATAGTATGATCTAACGGGTCGTTTCCCCCAAACGGTCTAGTGAAATTGGAACCAACGTTCTCGTTCGGATTTTGATTTGAATGAAGCAAAAGATATTTGGAAAAAGCTATTAATACTAATTAAGAAGCAACAAATATTGGGACTATTAAGCAAATAAACTAATTTTAATCATTAAAAATGTTAAATTAAAATTTCACTAGGATAAGAAAAAGTGCCGTAAAATATTAAAATTAAAGCCCTAATTTCTTAGGTTTTTATAAAAGTTTAATCTAACTAATTAAAACTTTACCTAACTATTAATTAAAACTAAAATAAAACTAATTAAGAAATAAATTGGGATAACTGGCTAAAAGACTTAAGACTAACGGGCTAAAACATTTACGGCAAGGATTAACTGAAAAACTACTAAAAGTACAGGAATATTGACAGGAATGATCCCTAGGATTTACCCAGTCAACAAACTAAGGTCCAATTTTTAAGCTCAACATTCTAAAGTGTTTCACTAAAAACTTAAATGAGCAATTTTGTGAAGGAAGCTAAGGGGAACAATTTAATAAGGCTACTTGGGCTGAATCTCAATTAAGCTCAAAATAAGAACTTATCTTTAAGCTCGTTTACAAAAAAGTAGGTTTATCATTGGTTTAGAAAAATAGCTATGAAATACTCAATACTAGATAAAAATGTAATCGGAAAGGAAATTCTAAAGTGATTATTGTTGTGGCTTACTCTAAAATGCAAGGAAATCTAAGCTAAAATACTTTTAAACTACGAAATTAAACATGACTTAGGCAAACTCAGGAATAAGCAAGTAGAACAAAAATCAATGAGCTTAAAGGCTTATAAAGCTAAAACTGACTCTAAAATAAAATAAAAACAAAAAACCTTTTTAAGGATTATTAAACTACTTATTAATCTATCTAATTAAGCTATAAAATCTAGACCCATAAGCTAATTTAAATTTACAATTTATAACCTTAAAATTCCCCTAATTCTGTTTTTGGCTTTTTAACCTTTTTGCAGCAAAAATAAGCTAGGAAAATAAGGCTGGAAATGAAATCTAAAACATATTCTATATTTAAGCTATACTAGACTCTAAAATGCTAAAGCTCAAGCTAATCAATCCTCAATTTCTGGCTTAAATTGGGATTTTGAATACTAGCAGTACTATCTTAATTAGTACTACTGATGCATAATTTCTTTTTAAAAAAAAACAGCTGAATGTCTAAGAAAATAAGCGCAAAAATGAGAAACTAAACCTAAACTTATATCAAGCTATATCTAGATTACTTCTACTTTGAATTAAAAACCTAAATCCTACTTTTACTCAACTAAAAATTAAGCTAAAGGTAGCAGTACTAACTTGGAAGTTAGTACTGGTAGTGTAAAGTATCAGCAGTACTAACTTTGTGTTAGTACTGGTGACCTTTACACAGCTGTAAACCAAGAGTGCAGGTTTCCTAAGGGAATTCCTGCACTAAGACACACTCAAATTGAGTGTATACACAAAGTCCAAGCAAGATCTAAGCCTTAAGGGCTTTGGATCATAGTTTTACAAGCAAATAGATATTCAAAAACTGCCCTGGTGTAAAAACAAAGATAATAAGCCATATCTTTTGAAATTTTGAACTCTAACTTATAAAAACTAAATGAAAACTAATCTTAAATGAAAACTTATTTGACTCAAACAAATTGCACAAGTATTTTTGACTTTTAGAGGTCAAACTCACTTAAGCCAAACACCCTTTTAAGACTAAGACATTTATGATTAAGCTACTACTTTGAAATCTAGTAAACAAGTGCTTAATACCAGACAATTAACAGATTAAAATACTCTTAGAAGCGTGATTAACAACTAAAAAAGCAATAATTCATATTTATAGCTACTTTTCTTATTTTTTGGTTTTTTAGAGGTTTTTAAGACCAATATATGAAATTATGAATTAAAACTAAGAGAATTGAAATAAAACGGATAACAACTAAGATGATTTAGCTAGATAAAACTCAAATAAGCACTAATAAGCAAATAGAACAAGCAAATAAGCAGATCTAATTATAGAAAGCAATGATATCATTATTTAAAGCTAGAATAAAGGATAGGAAAGAGAGTCTTAGTAAAACCTCCTCTAGATTAACAAGAGGACCCATTAAAGGCAGCTAGTAGCTCCTAGCATATTAGATAAGTAGGGTTAAATATCCTTGGGATCTATTCATAAGTTAAATCCCCTTCCAAAAATCTCATTTCATTCGGATCTCATGTTAGATTAAATGATTAAGGTTTAGGTAAGACTTAATACTGAATCAAATAGCTAATTTTTAGCTTATAGACTGAAAGAGCTTCAATGAGCTTATTAGCTTATTTAGCGATCTTAGCGTATTAAGAGAGCTTATGAAACAGAATACTTTGAGAGATTTAGAAAAATGAATTTCATTAATAAAAAACTTGGCTTACAGTACTTTAAGGAAATATACAAGATTAAAAACTTCATTAAGCTAGAATTAAATTGAAGCTATACATAAAATTAAATGCTACTCCTAGATCTAGATATAAAACTACCCTCTGTGTTGTGTGTGAGGAGGCCCTATTTTATTGGCTCTGAAGAAGCTTCCCCTAGATCTCCAGCCTGCTCTCTAATCTTTCAATCCTGGCCAATCTTTTTCTTCAATCATTTGAGCTTCATTGTAGCCGTTTGATCATGCTGTGGACACCTGATTATTTGCCAGCGTGTCATTCCATTGATGTGAAGTGGGTGCTTCTTTTGTGAGTATTTTAGTGCAAAAAACCCACATTCATTGTGTTTCTCCATTGCTACGTGGCTTAGTGATAGAGGGTTTACGTTGCAGCATTGATTTGACTAATCTCTCCCTGCTTTCTTGTAAACCGACCACTTGAATTGACTAAGCACCTTTAATTTTGATTTGCCCTTTTGTTTTACCAAGGGAGGTGATAGGAGGACGATAGGTGAATAGTAACTTTTGCCGACCTTATTTCGACAGTTATTACTGTGAGTTTGGATAATAGCACAAATGGCACTTGTGTTCTTTCTCCCTTTTTCTAGTTATAAATAATCTTTGGGATTGCAAGACTTGGTCCTTGTCTTTTATAATAAGGAAATGGGCTTTGTGTCTTTTGTTGGACCAAATGATTGGCTTTTCGTTGACTGGATTTGACTGAGGCTGACTTTTTGGGCTTCGGCTTTGTAGCTTTCTGATTCTCGTGTCCGTGCTTGTTAGTTTTTGTCTGTTTTCTTGTGATTTTTGTTATATCCGTACTCATGCACACACAAAATACCAAATACAAGCATATTTTTTTTTTTTTTTTTTTTTTTTTTTTTTAATTTTTTTTTTTTTTTTTTCTGCAATTTTTGGTCTGTTTTGGGTTTAATCGGGTTATTTTAGGCATAAATGGATATGTGTATTTTAAAATTATCGGAAATTCCCCAACTAACGATTGCAGTGTCCAACGATTTCTACTGCCTATAACCAAATAACTCAAACATTTCCCCAACACTTACCTTGAAAAGTAGCAAATGAGTTTTGTTGAGAGAAATAAGAGATCACAAGTTATAAACTCACGATTTCCACATTTTCTGAGATATTTCTCTTTTTATGATTATTCTTGGATACTGAGTACTGTAACTAACAATTTTCTTGTGTTGGACAATAATGTATTGTTTTCATTAACCACATTGGTAACTTTTAGGATCATTGAACAAAAAGCACAATTAAGTGTCTAAAAAGATAACTTCATCATCCCGATTTGTTCACTTTTCACATGTAAGCTAAAAATCATGATCACTGCTTAATTACGAACTAAGATGCTAAGACTAACTTATAATTACTCTTGTGAATTCCTCTTCGTCATAATTCATATATTAAGGCGTGTGTTGTTCAAATAATTTAACCTTTAATAACAACATATTAGATAGTTGAAATCCGACAAAGCTTTACACATGGGCCTTTTGGGCTTAATATGTTAATACTTAGAAGAATCACAACTCAAAGCCAAACAAATATTACTTAGCTAAGACTTGTTGGTTCAATTGTTCCTTGAATGACCTTTCATCTCTTAGCGATCCCACGTCATGGGTAAGTGCTTAAGGCTTTTGACACCCATCCGGAGAATACTAACCGGAAAAGTATGAACTTCAGTGAAAAGCTTCTTTCTTCTGTAGGCTTTTGCAAACCTTAGCTCAAAAAAGAATACCTTGGTTAGATAATGAAACTTAATATTATTTTCTAATCTTTGCAACCTTTATTATTTACTATTTAATTTATTGGGCTAGGATTGGTATCACTTTTCTTTCGACGACACACTCGGGCTCGCCTCCGACAAGTGCTCGCGTACGTATTATGTTATCAACCTATTATACATCCTCCATCCTTTCTTTCGAGTGTCACATCGAGCGAACGACAAATGCCCATGTTACTTTATTGCGATGGAAGTTTGTATATTAATTATTATCACTTAAGGATTATAATTGCATCCTTTTTTATTTAGCAAAACTGATTTTTATTGATTTTTTTGAACAACTATTCTTAATATCCATACTTTTTTGCAAATAGTAATAATTTTCTGTATTTAGAAAAAACAAAGTATAAACTTGACTGAAATTATTATTTACCAACGATATTTGACTCATATCGATAAAGCTTTTTCTCTTTGACTATTGTGATTGGACTTTTAAGTGTAAAACTCTAATTTGCAAAATTAAATGAGAACACGTAATAATTAATCATTTTTAAGAGCTTCGGGGAAGAAAAATCACAAGTTAATTCTTATAGCCTTTTTGGTTTTCCTCAAATAAACTTTGTTTGCATCCTAATTCGTAAAACAACCACTATCATCTCTTATTATTCACAAATGAAATTTGCAATTATCTTAGCCTATATAAAATCGAACTTGCCTAGTTAATATTCTACTTGAGTGTTAGCACAAGGTCTTCATTTACTAATGATTTCAAGTATAGCTTGTTAAAGTCTACATGAGACTTGCACAAACTAAACATCATTATTTGTTAAGGATGTAAGGCTAGAACTTCTACACGTTCGATGGGTTCAAAAATTACTTCTTATTACTTACCACGGATAAACATACATTTTTTGTCTTATCATTTTTTTATTTTATTTATTTAAACTAAACAAAGACTGAAAATTTTAAATTTTTTGCCATTGTTGTGGGAAAAACGGGTACGTGAAAAACATAAACAATAAGACATAGCAACACTCAATCGATAGATCCCATTCCCCCATACTAAACGAAACATTGTCTCAATGTTTAATGTCGGGTCTCTACGTAAATCTAAAGCCGTTTTGAAGTATGCAAAGATAACGTTAATCGATTATGATGAAAGGATTGGATCTCCCTAAACTAATTTCACCACATAGATGAGAAGCTCGAGTTTTGAACGGGATTAAATCAAACCAGACACGAGAGACTTCATAAGAATTTGTTGGAGGCTTCCTGCTAAAATCACATCAACACGCAACCAAACATCGTGGTTATCGAAAGAGAACATGCCTCTTCATAACAAAACATTAGAGAATTGAAAGATAAATAAGATATGATAAGCATAGCGGTGAACTCCTCACGGAAGCGGCTTGTTTTTGATACCGAGTTGCAAGCTCGTCTCGATTCCCTGAATTTAGTGTCACTTTGGGTAAAGTCTGGAGGTCCGGGATAACCAATGGTGGTGTATCCCTCCATAGTAGTGCTTTAAACTGGTGGCTGTTGACTTTGAAATTAGAAAACATCGGCATGAGTCAACTTGCAGTGCCCATAAAGGATAAACTTTAGTGATTGTGAAAAGGTCCGGGACCAACGGGGAACTTGATTTCCGGAGATAATCCTTTAATTCGGGAGTTGAAAAAGAATGACTTGATCACCAACATTGAAGATTTCGGTTCTTTAATTATATTATTTAATAAATTTTTTTTTTGGAATCATGTAGCTTCTGTGTCTTTCTTGTTGATTAATGAATTATAGTAAGCTTATCACGAAGCTCGCTAAGTTCATTGAGTTGAAGCCTTTCGATGATCGCCGCGGTCTTTAAATCGAAGTCGGACATACTTATAGAGCCCAATATGCTTTGTGTTATTGGCTCAATTGGGTAAGTGACAGGCTTTTCCATAGACTAACTGTTACGGATTACATCCCACATAGGGTCTTATAAGCGGTTCTAAAAGCCCATAATGCATCATCTAGTTTGTCGGACCATGAGGCACGGTTTTCTCCTACCGTCCTCTCCAAAATTCTTTTAAGACCTCGATTCGTGACTTCAACTTGACCACTCGTTTGAGGATGGTAGGGAGTCGAAAGACGATGGGTGACACCATATTTAGACATAACCTTATCAAATTTGTCGTTACAAAAATGGGTCCCACGATCGCTTATGATTGCTCTCAGAGCACCGAATCTGTGAGAAAGGGATTTTAGAACTTAACAAAACTACCTAGCATCGTTGGTGGGAGCGCTTTCGCTTCAACACACTTGGTAAGATAAACGACGGGGGGGGGGGGGGGGGACTTACTAGAATATATTTGTTACTCCTTGGTCGATGGAAAAGTCCCATAAAATTGATACCCTAACATTCGAAAAATTTTCACAAACTTGGATGAATTTTGAGGAAATCTCATCACCGTTGCGAGATTTCTGCTTGCTTGAGATGCATAACAAGACTTGATCAATTCATAGGAATCCTTATTAAATGGCTCGGCCAATAAAAACCGGCATCAAATACTTTCCGAGCTGTGATGTTAGCACGTGATGGCCCCGGTGGGTCCTTCCATTGGCAAGCTTGGAATTTCAAGTGCTTATTGCCAAATACACATCTTCGGTGATTTGATCTGCACATGTAAGAAAGTGATAGGGATCATCCCTAAAAGTAATGCTTTTATATAATTGAAAAACTTCCTCTTGTCGTCATTCCTATGATAAGACAATTACCCGCGTGGTAGTTTTGCTATATCGGCAAACCACGGGTATTTTGTCATCATGAGAAGTACAACATTAAGTTTCAAGAGGGAAAGGTCTCGTAATCTCTTTTGGATCAAAAATATTTTCGTAGGGTTTTCAAGACGAGGAGGTGAATCGGTTGCATAGTTTTCTGCTCTCC
Source organism: Tanacetum coccineum (assembly GCA_026074375.1). Taxonomy (NCBI): domain Eukaryota; kingdom Viridiplantae; phylum Streptophyta; class Magnoliopsida; order Asterales; family Asteraceae; genus Tanacetum; species Tanacetum coccineum. The sequence goes on along the minus strand of BQNB010021968.1, from coordinate 17,990 downwards.
TTGGTATCGTTAACTTTGAAATCAATATTATGAAGAAGTAAGACCTTCGACAGCCAATCGTGCTTTGGCGTCTCTTTTTTGTTGAAAAGGTATTTCAATGCGGTGGGATCCGTGTAAAAACTCTTGTTATGATTAGTTATGATCGAAACTTATCATAATGCGATAAACAACTGCAAGCTCTCCTTCTCGGTTGTTGTGTAAATTACGTTTCTGCTTCAGTCATTGTCTTACTTGCATTATGGAATAGGTCGAAATGCTCTCATTTATTTGTCTAGGTCCCGCACCATGATTGCTAATCACACTTGCATCGCACATCGATTTCAAAGGTGGTTCCCAACAATTTGGGAGCAATGAGAATTGGTGCTTAGGTTAGTTCTTTTTCAATTGTTTTGAAAAAGCCAAGATGCAATATTCTAAAAAATGAAAGGAGTGTTCTTCTCTAAGAGATGGGTCATGGGTCGAGGATGATTTGGAAATGTCTTTGTTAAATCTTCGATAGAATCCAGCATGCCACGAGAATACTTAGAAATTCCCTTTGACGGGTTGTTGGATGAGGATGCTTAGAAAATTCATCATACGTTCGCCTTTTCGACTTTATTTCCCTTTTCTAGAGATCTTAGGTCCTAAAAAATGCACTCTTTACATGAAATGGCTCTTTTCCCAATTTTAGTGCTAACTTGGTGTCTTCACACCTTTTACAGCCATTTCTATTATAATTGGCAAGACTCGAGGGGGGAAAATGAATCTCAAAAACTAAAAATCGGCATAAAAATATTCCATCGTTTCTCGATCATTATAGTCGAAAAAATGGCCATCATACAACGTTGGAAAGTTCCGGGTGCATTGCACAAACCGAATGGCATACGACGGTACGCGAAAGTTCCGTATGGGCACGTGAAAGTAGTTTTCTCTTGATCTTTAGGATCAATTGGGATTTGAAAATACCCTGAAAAACCATCTAAGAAACAATAAAACTCGTTGCCGGCTAATCGCTCTAACATCTGGTCCATGAAAGGTAACGGAAAATGGTCTTTACAAGTTGCTTCGTTTAACTTTTGATAATCGATACAAACTCTCCATCCCGTGACTAATCTTGTAGGCACCAATTCATTTTCTTTGTTTGTGACAACGGTCATACCACCTTTTTTTAGGAAACAAAATGGACTGGACTTACCCATGGGACTATCGAGATTGGGTTTACATCAATCCCGCGTCAAGAAGTTTTTCGACTTCTTTTTTGATGACGTCGTGGATTTTAGGGTTAACCCTCCTTTGATGTTGCACTGAAGGTTGGTAATCATCTTCTAAAAGGATTTTGTGTGAGCAAAATTCTGGATCTATGCCTCGGATATCAGAAAGTTTCCAAGCAATTGCTTGTTTTTGGTTTTTCAAAACATTAATGAGTGAGGTCTTTTCTTCTTGGCTCAAATCTTTTGAAATTATGACTGGAAGTTTGTTATTTTCCTCTAAGAACGCATACTCGAGATGCGGAGGTAACTCTTTAAGTTCGACTTCGGGAATTTCATCTTTTGGTTCATAAGAAGTAGCATATTCGACTGAAGACTTCTTTGGTTCAACAACTTTAAGATCTTTTTGAATTCCAGGTAAGTAATCTTCTTGGTTTGGGTGAGGTAATGGATCATTGTTGAGAAGTGCCTCGAGAATGAGAATGTCACCCTCGGGATCATAGTACGTAGCATTGAAAACTGGTGAAACTGGTTCATCATCGATTGCTATAAAAGCATCGGCTTCCTCAAAGAGTAGAAAGTCGCTTTCATCAAACGGAGTAAGTGTTGGAGATGAAGTAGAAACAATCGGATCGAAGTGCGGAGAAGGATTGTTGTAAGCAACGGAATCGGAAAATCCAAGTACTTCTTGTGAGTACTCTTCACAAGTAGCATCGATTAAATCAACATTCTTCAAATGATTTCGAGATTGTTGTATGATATGGAAGGTGCATCACCACATTTAGGGTTAACGATGATTACACACCCCCCTCAATTCCTAAGAGTGATCTTTCTCCTTCTGTAAAACATCGATTTATAGCATGGTCGTTCTAAGAAAGGGTCGCCGGTATCAACGGTACTCGAGGATCGGCTATAAAGTCAAGAACAACAAAGTCGGCGGGAAAGTAAAATTCCCTTCTTTTGTCTAAAAACACTTTTCATGCGACACCGGTTGGTTGGAAATTGTACGGTCGGATATTTTATTATACCAATTTTTCGTTTCGGTTAGGCTGAGAGTTGAGCTTTTTCAAATTGGTTAAAGCATGAGATTAATTCTAGTACCTAAAATCGGCAAGGCTAAGTAACTATCAATTTGAAAAATCACATGGAATGAGAAATCGACGGGGTTACTTAGCTTTGCTGGTAGCTTTTTAGGACAACCGTATACAATTTTCATTCAAACGGTGTTTTAGTTAATTCAATTAACTTGTCTTTGTTTTAACATCTTTTTGAACATCGGAGCAAACTTTGGCATATGCATGGAAAAAGGGGTTTGCATCGGAAACTTAGCTCAATGTGGAAGACTTACGGAAGATTTCCATCAAACTTTTGAAGCTAGGATATCATCCTTTTCACGAATCTGTTGTTTATTGAGTCTCGATGGGTAAGTAAATTTGGGTTTTGGCGTTTGGTAGCAACGAAAGAAGGTTCTTCGATTGGTTCTTTGTCTTTGGTTTGTTCATGGACCAATGGAGGAGGTTGGATGTCTTCGGTGCTCGGTAGCTCCGTATCCTTTGTCACCTCACTTTCCTTTTCCACCACCGGCGGTGGAATCGGAGGTCCATCGTATGAAACACCACTACGAGTTGTTATTGCCTTGGCTTCGTTTCTTGGGTTTGGAATGGTATTGCTTGTAAGAGCTAGAACTTGAAGGTTGTTTTGTGTGATAGCTTTGCATGGAAACGGAGATCATCTTCTGAAAAATCATCAGCTCTTTTGAGAATCATTGTAAAACTCTTGAAAATCATTTGGTTTCTTTGATAATTATCCAACTTCATTTGAAGTTAATTCATGTTCGAATCATTGGCTTAGATTAACTTTCAGAATCGTTTTAGACACTCACCTGAGTTTGTGAAACGAGAGTAAGCTGATTAATCCAATAGGTTGATTTGTTGTAGGTTGATATGGTAGGGCTTGTAACTAAAGTATACGGCTCCTTGATTGTTAGGACGGGTTTGAGTTACATTTCTACACAGTTTGGGTTGAAATTAGAATTGGTTCCTTGATAAACGGTTTTGGTTGTTTGGGTCAATCGGTTGATTGTAAACACCAGGTGTTTCATTTGACTTGCCAAATTGGAAGGTTGGTTTCTTAGGTGAAAATTACAACAGTGCGTTTGTTGAAATTAGTTGGAGGTTTGTAATGAATAAACGGGAAAATTCTTTGCTCCGCGAGTTAACGGACAATGGTTTAAAAAGTGGTGATTTGTTCACAAGTGAACAAACTTCTCAACTACTTCTGATGGGTGAGGAGTAGTAACGACTAAAGCTTTCATTGCATTTAGCATAATGTTCATCTTGATAGTCATCTTATAATCGAGAGATGCGGCTATGTGTTTGAATACTCGAAAGACTTATTAGATGTGAGATAACAAAAAATAAACTAGATAGAGAGCATCCATACTCTACTCTTGAATCACTAGCTCGACTTCTGGAGTAACGAACTTTTGACTTGCTTTCAATATTTGCTAACCTTCTTGAGCATTTTGTCTAAGAAATTGCCCTGCTGCAGAATCTATGGCATCTTGATTCGTTTGAATTCAAAGAATTGTAAATTATCGAGTTGGTTGTACTTCGAGAAAGCCCATGGTGAGGACATTGACGCGAAGAGTCCTGTAAACAGTTCCCATGCTTGTTGAATGTTTGTTAGATTCTTGAATAAATTGGTGATTTTGTTTCGGAGGTAAGTTGTTTTCGATGGTGGGAAGAATTGGTTTATGAATTTTGAAACAAGGTCGTCCCATGTGAGAATTGATCTAGGAGGTTTCATTGTCTAACAATCTCGGGCTTCACCGGTCTAGAGAAAAAAAGGGAAAAGCAAATGCTAACCGTGTGTTCGGAACTTTGATGTCTAAACGTTGAAGTGACCTTGTTAAAAAATCGAAGGTGATTGTGAGGGTCTTGTCTACCCGTAAACTTATTGCTTTGCACAAGATTGATTAAAGGTTGCTTAAGCTCGAAATTGTTAGCATTGATCGGTGGGATAACTATAGCATCTTCATACCCCTCGATGGGTGCTTGTAACATTTGGGCCATCGTTCGATTGTCGGCCATTGGAACAACGTTTTGTTCAACAATTGGTTCAACCGGAAGATTTTGTTGTTGTCGACGTCTTCGAGATTGCGAACGAGTGCGCATAAAAAAGAAAAACTAACAATTAAAAAGCAAAACTTTACACTAAATTTTTTTATTTTTTATTTTTTTAGCAATGAATTTTAACGGTTACACGAAAACCTTAAAACTAATTAATCAAACTACTTACGGTAGTCTTGAAAATTTTTATTCAAGGGTGAGCCGTATTGGTTAGTGACACAAAATGGCAAGTGTTAAATCTTTGATTACGATTTGGGAACAATTGCAAGTTCACCGGAAATTGAAATGATAATATCTCAATAGAAGATATTATTTGTTGGTGTTCGATTACCAACTTTGTTTATTTTATTTCTTTTTAAAGGACAATTTTTTTTATATTTTTGATTTTTTCTATTTTTTTTCTTTTACTTATACTAAAAAGAAAAGGAAAATATTTTTTTACTTTTTATATTTTATATATATAATTTTTTTTTTGAATTTTTGGATTATGAAACAAAAATGAAACTTTCGAGGACGAAAGGATCTTCAAACCAAATCAACAAACACAAAACGTAGGAATACTTAAACATAGTCCCCAGGCAACGCCGCCAAAAACGATTTCAACAGTTATTCGTATACGTTAAAAAAATAAATAATATAATACTACTTAGGTAAATTCCAACTATTCACTTATGGACCAGGTAAATGTCAAGACTTACAAAAAAAATATATAAAATTATTATAATATAGTAAGTTTAAACGGGTAAGTTGATATCCCGGGTCGTTCCCCCAACGATAGTGAAATTGAAACAACGTTCTAAGTTCGGATTTGATTTGATGAAGCAATAAAAAAGATATTTTGGAAAAGCTATTACTACTAATTAAGAAGCAACAAATAATGACAATTAAGCAAATAAACTAATTTTAATCCTTAAAAATGTAAATTAAAATTTCACTAGATAAAGAAAAAGTGCCGAAAATTATTAAAAATTAAAGCCCTAATTTTTAGGTTTTTATAAAAGTTTAATTAAACTAATTAAAACTTTACCCTAACTATTAATTAAAAACTAAATAAAACTAATTAAGAACTAACTTAGGGACTAACTGGCTAAAAGACTTAAGGACTAACGGGCTAAAACATTTAACGGGCAAGGATTAACTGAAAAACAACTAAAACAGAAAATTGACAGGAATGATCCCTGAGGATTTACCCCGACAACAAACTAAGTCCAATTTTAAGCTCAAATTCTAAAAGTGCTTATCACTAAAAACTTAAAAGAGCAAAGTTGTGAAGGAAGCTAAGGGGAACAACTTTAATAAAGGCTACTTGGGCTGAAACTCTCAAATAAGCTCAAAAAGAACTTATCTTTAAGCTGTTTACAGAAAGTGGGGTTTATCCCTTGGTTTTAGAAAATAAGCTATGAAAAACTCAATACTAGATAAAAATGTAAACGGAAAGAAATTCTAAAGAGCTTATGATATGCTTACTCTAAAAATGCAAGGAAATCTAAGCTAAAAATACTTTTAAACTACTGAAATTAAACATGACTTAGGCAAACTCAGGAAATAAGCAAGATAGCACAAAATCCAAATGAGCTTAAAGGCTTAAAAAGCTAAACTAGACTCTAAAACTTTAAGGACTTATTAAACTACTTATAATCTATCTAATTAAGCTATAAAATCTAGACCCATAAGCTAAATTAACAATTTAAAACCTTAAAATTCCTAAGTACTGTTTTTGGCTTTTTAACTTTTTGACAGCAAAAATAAGCTAGGAAAATAAGCTAGAAAATGAAATCTAAAACTTATTCTATATTAAGCTATAACTAGACTTTAAAATGCTAAAAGATAAGCTAATCAATCCTACAATTACTGGCTTAAATTGGGATTTGAAACTCAGCAGTACTAACTAACTTAGTACTGCTGATGCAGAATTCCTTTTTTAAAAAACAGCTGAAATGTCTAAGAAAATAAGCAGCAAAATGAAAACTAAACCCTAAACTATATCAAGCTATATCTAGATTACTTCTAACTTGAATTTAAAAACCTAAATCCTACTTTTACTCAACTAAAAATTAAGCTAAAGGTAGCAGTACTAACTTGTGAAAGCAGTACTAACTTGGAAGTTAGTACTGGTAGTGTAAAGTATCAGCAGTACTAACTTTGTGTTAGTACTGGTGACCTTTGCACAGCTGTAAACCAAGAGTGTAGGTTTCCTAAGGGAAATCCTGCACTAAGACACACTCAAATTGCAAGATTAGCAATTGGGAGGCTTAGATCATAATAATTTGCACAAGTTAAACTAAGCAAAAAGGTCCCTGGTCTGCTAGTACACAATTATTAACTCCTACTGATCAATATTTATTATTTAACTTTTGTACTCATCATTTATAATCTCTAAGTTTTAACAAATGACTTAAGTAAAAATGACAAGCTCACTTTGACCTATTTGTGGTCAAGTGGTTATGCCCAAACACTCTTTAAAAATGTGACGATCAATTTAAGCTTTGTAATGACTAATCTTATGCATCAAATCTTATAAACCAGATATCAAATTGCTATAACTAACTTAACAATCAATGATTAATCAGCTAGATATGCAATAATATGAGATTGATACTAGCACTAAATATTCTTTGGTTTTTTTCATTGTTTAGACAAATTATATGAAATCTATAATTCAAACTAGAAATGAAAAAAACAGATAATCTATGGATGATTAAGATAAGAAAAGACTCAAATAAGTACTAATAAGCAAAGAGAATAAGCAAATAAGCAATAATAAAACATTTAAGCTATAACTAAGCACTTTTAAACTGAAATAAGAGAAGAATGAAAAGAGAAACTTACTTTATCCTTTAGCTAAACAAAAGGAACCAATAATGGCAGCTACAAGCTCCCTAGCTTATTAGGATAAGCTAGGGTAAAGTCCTTGGGGATCCTTCCATTTTAGATCCCCCTTCCATAAGCTTTCCAATCCAAATGTAAAGGTAATATATAGAATTTAAAACTGATTTAATTATTAAGGTAAGATTAAGCATGATAAAACCTCTATCAAGAGCTTAGAGACTCTTGATTAGCTTATGTGTAGCTTTTATGAGAGTTAATGACATTTGTTTAAGTAGTTTAAAAACAAAGAAAAGTGTATGAGTCTGACAAGACGAGTTTATAACTAAATAAGACTGAGTTTCATTAATATTAAAATGGATTATATTTATTTTTTTTATATTTTTTTTTTTAAATTATTTTGATATTTTATATTATTAGTTTTGTTTTTATTCCATTAGTTTTTGATTTTTTTTTCAATTCATAGTATTATTTTTTCTTTCGTTATTATCTTGTTTTTTATTTTATTGGATTTTTTTCTCTTCTTTTTAATATAATTATTTTTTTTTAGTTTATTTTATCTATGAGATTTAATTTTTCACTGTAATTACTTAAAAGAGAAATTACCATAAGCTAAAGAGAAATTTAAGCTACACTTAAAAAGTACTAAAAAAACTAGATCTTCTGGGGTGGTAGAGGAATGAGAGCCTATTTATAGATGGACTGATGAAGCTTCTAGGTGTGCCTTCTTGCCCACACTCCTTCTAATCATTACCATCCAATTCTTCAATCATTGGGTCTCTTATCTCATCCGTTAGATCAAGCCTTAGGATTCACACGGATTGCCAAGCTGGCAATCCTTGATGTGACCCTTGTGCTTCTTGTGTGAGTGATCCAAGAGTAAAAATCAATATTCCTTGTGATTTCCTTTATCTGACGTGGATTTGATGCTTAAATGAGCTACTTAGGATGCTTGATTAGACTGATTTGACCCCTGTTTTTATGTATGTAGACCACTTGGATTGCCTCAATTTAAACCTTCAATCTTAGAAAAGCCCTTTGATTTGATAACGCCCCCCACCCCCCCCCGTAAACTTTTGGATGACGGGTGAATAGTTACCATTTTGGCGCACAATGTTTATAACTGAAAGGGTAATTTCAGTTGTAACTTTGGACATTTGACATTTCCAGTCCCTTTCTTTGTTTATCTCAATTGTAGTGTAAAAGGTCTTTTGGAAATGGCAGGAACGGCCCTTGTGGTTTTATGAAAAGGGTAAATGGACTAGTGTAATGGGCTTATGGATCCGGGTGAGGCCCAATTAGAGGAGGGGACATTTTTGGACTTTTGTGAAACTTGAGGGGCTTAAGTGGAATATTTTGGGCCTTGTTGACTTTTGTTGACCATGATTTGATTAAGGAATTGTCTTTTCTGCTTCGTGCTTTGTACTTCTGATTTCGTGTCCGTGGCTTGCCCATTTTTGACTGTTTTCATTGTGATTTTTGACTGTATACCTGCACACACAAAACACAAGATACATGTTATTATTGCCATTTTTGGTCTGTTTTGGGTTTAATTGGGTTATTTTAGGTAAAAATGGATATGTGTATTCTACACTTATCACTTATCTTAAGAGTTTGACTAGGATTATGATTCTAGTTAGTTAGTATAAGGACCATAGACTAAAAAATGACTCATCAGCCCCCTATCCCTTTTGAGTCGGACTTCCATCCATATTAACAAGGAGAACAAGAATTTGATTCATGGTTTTGTAGGTTTGTTTTTTCGTGTTAGGAGTTCGTAATTCCAAGATGGTTTTGTATCCTTAACCTAGTTTAATTCTTGCATTCATGTAACATGTAATGTGATGGATCTTAGGGTTTATAAAAATTCAGTAAGTATATAGAGTTTTATGATCATATTATGTTTAGGGATAATTTAGAAGCATGATTATGCAAACGGTGCGTTTCTATTTGCGTTAGATCTTGATTTAGGGTTTTGCAAAATTAGGGTTGTGTTAATGAGATGACATATCCATGATGGTAACGATTTTTAGGGTGTTTCTGGTGTCTAAACAGTATCCCAAGGAATCTATTTTTCAAAACATCTGGCCTCAAGTCGTTTTGAGTTCGGGAAGTCATTCAAATATTGATTACACTAAACGTTGTCAAAACAGTAAATACGGGTCTGAATTAGGTCATGTTTGGGAGGGTAAAACCCTAACTTAAAAGTGGAATTAAGGTTAGCCAATCAACAGTGGTTAAGTTCAATATGTATATAAAGAAACCCTAGAATATTAGCCTCTGGTTGTGTGTCTAATTATGGTAATGAGGGCCATACATATTAGTGTGCAATCAGATTCGAATTGGGACAGTTTTTAAGTTTGATTTTTATTTGGGATAGTTGCACATGTAATGAGTACTTGGGAATCACAAGGTAGTTAGTAAACTCATAAATGAACTTAGGTGATTTTTGGTATAATTTATGAAGGTCAGCAAGTAATGTTTTTAAGTTAGTAAAGATACACTAAAATTCTGCATTTCTGAATAAATTGTAGTTAACTAGTGTAGATGTGTTATGAGTGATTAAGTTGGCATGGTGTCGGGGTGACCCATGATGGTTAATCCAACCCTTAGACATCCATCATTGTATGTTCATTGGACTGAGGATTTTAGCTTGGTCGCGTGTAACCGTGTTTATTTATTTGTATAGTTGCGAGATAGGAATTGGAACCTGCATTTTGAGCATTCAGGTGAGTTACATAGTCCCACTCGCGTGTTAAACTTAGGATGGAATGTTGGCAAGTATTTAAATGAGTTTTAATTGCTGTCCGTGATTATGTGTTTAGTGTAATTGCACCGGCTTTATGTGAATGATATGCATTATGTGTAATGTTATGTGATGTGATATGAGATGTTGCATAGTCGGAGGATATACTTGCGGGTATCCATGGCCTGAGCTAGAGGGAAAGAGATTTGGTTATGCGATGTGATATTGAGATGTTGTAAACTTGGGATGGAAATGATGCAAGTGTTTAAATGAGTTTTGAATTCCTGTTATTATATGTTAGTGTAAATGCATGGACTATTATGTAACTAATGTGCGTTATGTGCTACATGTTTTGAGATGTGATATTGTTGTGTGGTCTAGTCAGGTGGATTACTTAAGGGTATCCTTGGCATGAGCTAGAGGGAAAGAGAGTTGGTAGTATCCAAGGGCGATATAGGTCATCTGCTTGGCGTTTGAATGATTGATTTGATTTGATTTGATTGAATTGCATGTTAGCTTGTATGTTAGTTAGCATAATTGTCATGCAAAGCGTATTGTTTTATAATTGCAGGAATTGGTTAAATTGTTTTGGTAACGGATTGAATATGTGTGTCTGAAAACCTATGTTTTTCACCAACCATTGTGTTGACGTATAAGCATCATTTTTAAGTATTCAGCAGGATGAGATTAAAGTTAGAAAAAGTGGCTAGATGGACCGTAGGCAGCTGACGAAGTTTAGTTATCTAGATTTCGTATTTGTTTTGGATGATAAATGATTTTCGTTTTGCTTTGATAGGATGTTTGAATATTTGCATTGTCATGACATTGGCATGAATTGCCTTTATTTCAATATCCGACGCCTTTTGGATTTTATTGATGTGTTTTGGGTATTTTCATGGCAATGTGTGTTTATACCTTGTATCTTTATGCATGTTTTAGTTTCTCTTATAGACGCCAAAGTGTTGTGATGATTCCCTTTCTCGTCGCGCCTCGCGTTTCCGCCTTGCGGGGTGTGACAGATTGGTATCAGAGCCTTTGGTTATAGAGAAGTAGGTGGTTGAGCCTAGACTATAACCTAGGAGTCCTTCATGTAGATGCATTTAGGGCTTAAGTGTTTATTTTTATAACTGCTATGCTTCCCCTCTATTTTTTGCAATACTAACAATTTGTACTAGCTTCATGCATATCTTCAACAACTGAAACTTCATGCAAATTATAGTTTGTATTATGCTGTGTGCACAATCCCATATCCACTTTGCACTTCAGTTGCGATATATAGATGACACCACCTCACTTCCAACCATCTTATCAGTCTTCATATAACAATCCTTAGTTTCAACAACAGTTTTCACCACCTTATCCTCAACAATCTCAGTTTTCATCATCTCAGTCTCCTTAATATGGATCAATTCAGCCATACCACATTTACTCATCTACTTATCCTTCACAACTTATGTAATCTTTCATCTGTTCCACCATCACATCCATATCTGTCTCACATGTATCATCAAACCTTATCCTGTTTCCACATATCTTTCACGTCACCGCTTATACACAACCATTTGATTGAGTTCACTCTATGTGGGAATCAAGGTTCTTGATGTTCCTGTATTATCTCCAGGAGATGATCCTAATTGCTTATTAAATAAGGCAATGGCTTTTTAATAGTTTGTAACTTCTTCAAGGTTCCATTCATACCAGATTATCAACTTAGAACATCCTCTAATCCGAGAACAAGCCAGCTATTCAAGATGGCAAGGACAAACTGTGCAACAAGATTCAGGGGAGAAAGGGCAAAATTATTTAGGTACTGGTCTAATAAGGCTTAATCGCTACTAGTTCTGGGAGGAAACATTGCAATGGTGGACAGGCAAAAGGGTTGGTAAATGCTATAATTGTCAAGGTGACCAGGACATATAGCTAGGCAATGCACTCAGCCTAAGCGACCAAGGAATGTAGCATGGTTTAAGGATAAACCAATGTTGGCTGAAGCTTTAGGAGTGGACAAATCTTGCGATTATGAAGTGCTAAACGGCTATTTCTTGCAGATCCAGGATTCTGACGGTCAAGTTGTTCGGGACATCAGTCCAAATAATGTTGACTTTCAGAATGAGGATCTTGGTACTTATGATTCTGACTGTGATGAATGTTCAAATGCAATAGCTGTTCGTATGGGCCAATATTCCAACTATGGTTTTGATCATTATCTCTTGTGGTTGCTCCAGTGTTCTTTGTATCTGGGAGACTCCGGATGTTCAAAACATATGACAGGGAACCACTCTCAGCTGATGAACTTTGTTAGTAAATTTCTGGGTACAGTTAGATTCGGGAACGACCAGTTTTCATGGATTATGAGGTTTGGTGGACTATCAGCGGGGAAAGTTGCTTATTTCACGGGTATACTACGTCGATGGGATTGGACATACTTCGTTTTCTGTTAGCAATTTTTGCGACGCGGATCTGGAAGTTGGTTTTGGATAAAACTTGCTTTTATTCGGAATTTAGAAGGTGTTGATATACTTTTAGGCTCCCGAGACATAAATTTGTACACAATTTCTCTTGATGACTTTGCTAAAAAACTTCTTCGATCTCGTTATTATCCACAGCGTCAAAGATGAAAAAAGATGGTTATGGCACGTCGGTTATCAGCATCTTATCTTTTGTTCTTTAAACAAACTAGCTAAAGATTGCTTGCACGAGGCATTCCTAAATTTAATTTCTAGAAAGTCAGTTGTGATTCGCATGTGTATAGGGAAAAAGCAAGGATATCTCTCAAAACCCAATGCTGAAGACACTAACCAGGAAAAACTATATCTTTTGTATATGGATTTGTGTGGTCCATGTGTGTCGCGAGTATTAACGATAAAAGTTATATCTTAGTGATTGTTAACGATTACTCACGATTTACTTGGGTCAGATTTTTGAGGACAAAAGATGAAGCTCCTCAAATACATCAAAAATATTCAAGTTCGTTTGAATGCCACTGTCCGTAATGTTCGAACAGATAATGGAACCGAATTTGTCAATCAGACACTTCGTGAATTTTATGAAAATGTTGGCATCTCACATCAAACATCTGTTGCTCACACTCCTCAGCAGAACGGTGTCGTCGAAAGGCGAAACCGGACTCTTGTAGAAGCTGCTCGAACCATGCTGATATTTTATAAAGCTTCATTATTTCTATGGGCCGAAGTAATCAATACAGCTTGTTACACCCAAAATCATTCTTTGATCCGTCTTCATTACAACAAAACTCCATTTGAGCTTATGCATGATAAGAAACTGGACTTATCATTCCTTCATGTCTTTGGTTCACTCTGTTATCCTACCAATGACAATTAGGACTTGGGTAAATTAGTTGTTAAAAGTCCGGACATTGGTTTTTTCGTCTGGTACGCACGCTAAAGGAAAGCGTTCAGAATCTACAATAGAAGAACCCAAAAAATTATAGAAACAATTCATGTGATGTTCGATGAGCTGACAACAATGGCTTCTGAACAATTCAGTTCAGGACCCGCGCTTCATTCTATGACTCATGCTACATCTAGTTCAGGACTCGTTTCAAACCTTGTTTCTCAACAACCTTGTATTCCACCAAATAGAGATGATTAGGATCATTTGCTTCAACCTATGTTCGATGAATACTTCAATCCTCCAACAATTGTTGTTTCTCTAGTTCAAGAAGTGCTGCACGAGAGGCTGTGGTCTTAGCTGATTCTTTGTGTTAATTCATGATTGACATAGATGCTCCTTCAGCAAGTATTCTTCAACACAGAACAAGAACACTATCTTAAAAATTTCTCAGGTTTGGATTAGAATCACCAAAAACACCATTTTTTTTCATGGATGATCCACTTTATGAATCTCTTTACATGAAGACTCGACATTCTCAAAGTCTATCATCATATAATGTGCGACAAACCCACCAACTCCATTTGAACACCTGGTAGATGGCACTATGATAATCTCTATAGCAAAACCATTGTTCAGGAAGATCCTTCTCTTCTGTATCTACAAGAAAAGCAATTGAAAACTGATGCCATGTGGTGTTAATTTGATTGCCTTTTTAACTTCTATAAAACCAAAGAATACAAACAAGCATATGCGTCGAACCATCATGGTTCGATGCAATGCAAAGAAGAAATTATGAATTTGAAAAGTTAGAAGTTTAGGAATTGGGGGTGTCGTCGTCCAGTTAAGTGTTATTGATCAAACTAAAATGGATTTATAAGGTCAAGACAGATGAATTTGACGGGGTACTAAAGAATAAGGCTAGACTTGTTGCTCAAGGATTCTGGCAAGAAGAAGGAATCGATTTCGAGGAATCATTTGCACCGGTTGCTAAAATAGGGCCACCCCGTTTCCTTCATAGCACAATGACGCCTCACTAAAATATGTGTATGGATATACCAAACTTGGCTTCAAATGGCTTTCTTAAATGGCGAGCTCAAATAAGAGGTCTATGTTTCTCAACCAGAAGGATTTGTAGATCAGGACAACCCATCGCATGTGTACAAGCTTAAAAAGGCCCTTTACGGTCTAAAACAAGCACTACGTGCATGGTACGACATGCTGTCAAGCTTCCTCATCTTACAACATTTCTCTAAAGGTGCAGTTGATCCAACACTCTTCACACGGCAAGCTGGAAACGACTTATTACTGGTATAAATTTTTGTTGACGATATAATATTTGCATCCACTAATACTTGCCATGTGTTAATGAATTTTGCTAACAGTATGACCATTAAGTTCAAGATGATGATGATGGGACAAATGTCCCATTTTTTTTTTTTTCCTTTTTTTTTTTATTTTTTTTTAGGATTACCAAATTCTCAAGTCCCAGAGCTATCTTTATAAACCAATCTAATAATGTTGTTTAAATTTGTGGAAATTGTACGTAGGGGTTGAATACTGTTTCCATTTAAAAATTTAAAATGTTTCGTATCAAATTACCGATCAAGTTAGAGGCAATGTGAAAAGTGTGTATACAACATTTATATTCACTATAGCATAATCATAATATTAACTTATATCTATGGCATAATTATCATCCAAACAATATAAGCAACTATTCACACACATATAGATACGATGCAAGTATAAATGTAAAGCAATAGCGTAAATAAAAATGTAAGGATAAAGGTAAAAGGAAATGATGCAAATTAGACGATCAAGTGAAAAGTGTGTATACAACATTTATATTCACTATAGCATAATCATAATATTAGCTTATATCTATGGCATAATTATCATCCAAACAATATAAGCAACCATTCACACACATATAGATATGATCCAAGTATAAATGTAAAGCAATAGCATAAATAAAAATGTAAGGTGAAAGGTAAAAGGAAATGCAAATCGGACGTGATGATTTATAGTGGTTCGGTCACGAAACACCTCTTCGCCCTACTCCACTCCCCGAGTTCTAATCCTAGCTAGAACCAATCTATCACAACACAACACACCACTTCACGACAATTTACAACTTGGCTTCACCACATGACTTGTTCTTTACTCCACAACTTCACTTCAACTTCACGACTTCTTTACCCTTGACAACTTTTCTATACTTCACAACTTCACTTCACTTCAACTAGACACTACCTTGATTACACCAATCTAACACTACTTACTAAGATCACCACGATCTAACAACTATACACACCATGATCACCACGATCTAACTATTATACAAGTTTGAAATATATGGACTCGATCTATACCATTGTGATGAATGTAAGTCATGTCACGAATGCATCTTACTAAAACGACATACTTCGATAATATTAAATGATAACGAGAGTTCTTCTCTTGCACTTCGAGGAATAAGCTTGAATCACTTGGAAATAAATGCTTAAGATTAAATGATCAAAGGATTGAAAAGAGGGTATAAACTGATTTAGAATAGAAAGAAAGTGTGTGCAAAAGGTGAGAAAATCAGTAGAGAATAGTCCAGTATTTATAGGCAGGCTGAGACAAAAAAAAACGTAGCCGGTCCCCTTAATTAGGGTGTCGGTCCCCTTAAAATTAACGGGGTCGCCCATTTATTATTCACAGGGGGACTCCGCACCAAGCAATGACGCTCCCTTTTTTGTCTTTTCTGGGGGAGGTGTTTTCTGAAACATTTCTAGCCGTTTTTAGGTAGAAAAATGGAATTCAAAATATTTATTTTGAATAAAATATTTCTTTTAAATACAAAAAATGTTTTGTAAAAGTTTTTTAATATTTTTTGTTACCTTTTATCAAAATATGCTATGGCTTTAAGGAAAAATAAAATTCTTTGAATCATTAATATTAAATTATGCATTTATTTATTCTTACCTAGAAGTGATTTAAGTCGGGGTGCTAAGTTTGTTGACAGCGACTTGAGGACGTCGAGAGATGTCTGTCTTATGAATGCATTTGATTGATTTGTGTTCACAAGTAATTGAGCACTTTACGTTATATGTTATAAATTACATGTTTGTCATCACCAAAACATCAAGAGAATGTGTAGATTAAATATCATAATATTTCTACCAACAATCTCTCCCTTTTGATGATGACAAAATATGTAAACTATAACTCATAGTAAAATGTATAAGTTACTTGTTTATACTTCGTCTCCCCCTTTTGTCGAAACAAAAAGGTGGACACTCCAATCAATCCATTTCATTAGATAAGATTTTTACTAAACTTTAATCGTTGAACCAAATAGGCGAGCTTGCATCATCCCAGTGAAGTCTTGCTCCTATCAACCCCGTTGAATCATCCCAAGATATCTACTTTGACTCTTGAGCACCCCTTAGCTCATTGCTATAACACTTGCATTCCATGTATATAGACTCTAGGGGATCCATGGATCAAATTTGTTGCAAACTCTTAACCTACATTAAGGGTTAGTTTCGTGCAACATAATATATATAAGAGCAATATTATAGGGGTGGAATACACATATCAAGAAATGTATAGATGTCATAACGGTTGCAACTACACCTCAGTGTATGCTCACCCGTGTTTGGTGCACAAGGAATCGAAAGTGTGCTACAAAAGAAAAAATTAGTAGAAAAGTGCATATATATATAATAACGATGATAGCTATATATATCAATGCACTAACAGGGAACAAGACATGCATGTCTTAGATATATGCACTCTAAACTATGACATTTTAAAAGAAAAATTAAAACCTAGACGCACGACGTATACTAAAACATGAGAATGTTTAGGAACCAATGATAAGGTTCGACCGACACATGCTTAAGACTTGACCAACATGATCCGTTTATTGATTGACACACTATTATTATGAGAATGACTTCTTCCAAGATGACATTTGGATAAGGAGTATTAACGTATTTTGATCAACACGTTCCTTATGGTATCATCATCTAACCAAGATGATGATGTGGATTTGAATAGACTAAGGGGTGTATTGAGAGATTCCTAAATCCTCAAGGTTTCTTTGTTAAGCATTAGGTATGCTTTTCATGTTTGGGGTGTTTAAGGATAAACATTATCGTAAGACTTTAGGTCTAACTAAATGTTGATGATAATGATGATTTGTTGAGTAAACATAAACGAAGAAGGA
This sequence comes from Tanacetum coccineum, assembly GCA_026074375.1. Lineage (NCBI taxonomy): Eukaryota > Viridiplantae > Streptophyta > Magnoliopsida > Asterales > Asteraceae > Tanacetum > Tanacetum coccineum. The sequence continues at coordinate 527 of BQNB010021968.1, read as the reverse complement.
TGAGCATGAATGGAAGGGGAATGTGTTGACTATAGGTTTGTTGGGTGTTTTGTTGGTTGTTAATGTTGACGAACAAAGGTAAAATGTGAAATAAGGTAGTAGTTCTTTCATGGTGAAAGAAAAATGAAAGACACGACAGTGTGATGACTCAACAACACTTGAAGATTGAGTATCTTCTTTGTGTTCTTCACTTGCTAGAAAGTGGAAATGATTGGGTGATAAGACGCATTTCATTACAAAATTCACTTGAGTTTTGACAACATAGGAATAAATGCTTATGAGTGTGAGACACATTTCATTACAAAATTCACTTGAATTTTGACAACATAGGCACAAATGCTTATGAGTGTCGGGATATGAGGATGTGACGCATTTCATTACGAAATTCACTTGACTTTTGACAACATACGCACACATGCTTATGAGTGTCAGGATATGAGGATGAGACATCAAATATTACTTTTTGGTTGAAAAATACCCCCTAAAATACCTGCAAATGTTTCACTAACACTCGAAAACGAGATATT
>BQNB010021967.1:20995-63571 GCA_026074375.1 Tanacetum coccineum | reverse complement strand
AATTTTAATAAATATACTTATTAGTTTTCACGTTTTTTAGTAACTCTATAAACTTATTAAATACTTCATATTGTTTATATTTTATAAAAAAATAGAACAATATGTTATTGTTATATATATATTAATATATATTAAATTAATGTATTTGCACGAAATTATAAAAGTAAAAAAGAAAAATACGAGTTATTGTAACATGTAAATAAATACACGAGATTGTACGTATACGAACGACTTATGTTATTATTCTTTATGAGATTAAGTAACGATATCCAGAAAGTTTACTCTAAAATTACTCGCATTTAAACTCATGGTATTCCTCTTTATAAGTTTAACCCGTGTACGGGTTTATAAATGGGCAAATTATAAAAAAGTGTATCCAACTTGACACGTTTTACTATTGTGTGTAGGCAACTTTTTTTTTTGTTAAAGAATCCAAAAACTTTTAAATTTCGACTATTGTATGTATTTTGGAATCATTTTACCCTTATGTTTTCTAAACCAGCCTAATTACCGGGAAGGGTAAATTGGTCCCAAAATACATACAATAGCCAGAATTCAAAAGTTAAATGATTGTTTAACAAAAAAAACATTGCCTACACACAATAGTAAAAGGTGTCAAGTTGGATACACTTTTTTATAATTTGCCGTAAATGAAATACTTCATTAACACCCATTACTATCCTAGCTAGCTTATGAACATCACATGTTTTATGAAGCTAGGCTGTGGCACTTGTCTCTTTGGATTTCTTTACAACATGGTCATGTGAGATATGCAAGATTGATTATAAACTTTTTGCTCCAATTATAATTTCTTAAAGCATATAACCACATGAAACTATGCTCACTTACTTGTTTTTTGTACCTCATCACATGACAAAATCTACTTGTAAAACTCACCATATTTTTATAACTATAAAAGAACACCATTTTTCAAACATTGCATTCCCAAACACATACACAAACACACACGATCTACTCTCGAAACTTGGGTCTTGACCCATTTTCAAACCTTAAATCTTGTCTTATCATCATATATTGGTTTTTTTGGGTTAAAAGAAATGGGAAAGAAGATGATGAGTATTGGAAGGTTTTTAGACAGTTTTTGTCTATCAAATGGTGGTGCAAGTTCTTGTCTTTGTTGCGTTAACAATTTTGGAATCCAAGATGATTACGAGTTTGAGACCGAACCACTTGTCGATCAGTCCAAAGATGCATCAGATAAACCTCAGACTCTTGCCTTCTTTCTAAAGCCAAAGGTATTTTCTTGAACTTCGTATTAGTTCAGAAATATGTCTTCTTAAACGTAACATGTACGTCTTATAAAGAATTTATAAGTATGAGTGAATATAAGTCTCTAAAGCACATGTGAAGTGCAACTTTATTATGAAATTGTTTCATTACTAAACATATAAGCTAGGGTTTCTGGCTTATTATATATTAGCAGTTCGACTTACTTCTTTTCTGTATGAACTCTTTTGAGTCTACTACTGGTGGAGCCAGAAAGTTATGGTCAAGGTAGATAATTTGTAGCTATTACACTACAAATTGGTACGTTAGGGAGACAAATTACAAAAATAGGCCTACATTCTTAAAAATTTACATTACAAATTTTTTCGCAGGTGCCCCCCTCCTGTCTCCGCCAGTCTCTAACAAGACTTGAACCAACAAATACCAGAAAACATTAATCTCACCCTAATACCGTTGGGTCAAAGGCCCGTTGGTACGGTATTCATTTTTAGTTTTTTGTGTTCGTTTAATGTAAAACTTGCATTTCAAAGAATACAAGTTTGTGAACTAGTTTTGTATTAAGTTTTTAGTATTCTTGTTTCTTGATCATGCATATTTAATTAGATGGTGGTGCTAAGGGTGTCCATGCATTGCAATGGTTGTGCAAGGAAGGTCCAAAGACACATCTCCAAGATGGAAGGTAACATTACAAATTTACAACTATAGTATTTTCATATGATAACATAATTTATGATGATTGATTGTCCCAATAATAAACAATTGTATTGGTAATGTAAACTTACAGGAGTGACATCCTACCAAGTGGACTTGGAAACCAAGATGGTGATAATAATGGGAGACATTGTTCCATTTGAGGTGTTGGAGAGTGTTTCAAAGGTCAAAAATGCACAACTTTGGACTGCCCCAATCTCATGAATTTTGTACTAATATGATATCTCAAATTAGCAACTACTATTAAAACTCAAAATAATGTCGTTTTAGACATCTTTTGAGTTGGGCTTAAGGTCATTTTGGAAAGTCACAGTGTTTTATTAAAGAGGTGTAATCACCTCTATTTGTATAGTTCTAGTATTGCTATGATTAATAATTATTAATCTTCTGATTTAAAAGTCTTAGAAGTGCTACTAATTAAGTATATTCTTCATATTCAAGTTTGGGCTCAATGAATATATTGCTACATCAGAGCTCGGCTCAAGTTAATGGACAAAAACTTGTCATATGTACCGATTTGGATAGCAACGAACTTTTTCAAATGTAACGATTAGTACGTTAACTAAAAAGAAACAGACTTTTATATTTTGTTCTAATATGCATGCAAGAATTTGTTTTACCGAAAACTTAATGTTGATGACATGTCATGTATATTTTAATCTTTTAGTTCACGTACCAAATTGGTACATTTAAAAAAGTTTGTTGCAATTTTATGACCGAAATCCATTATTAAAAATGTCTTGTAGGTTTTTTTGCCGGTTTTAACCGGTAGCCTATGAACATTAGTGCATATTAAAACAAAACATGAAAGTCTGTAAAGTGAAACACTTTTAAATTCACGTATCAAATCAGTACATTTGAAAAAATTCGTTGCTATTTTATGAACAAAATCATATCATTTACGTTTTAATGTGTTTTTTTTATGAGGGGTAAGGTTAACCTAATAGAAATTGTCCTATATACTGTATCTAATCAAACAATACAAAAGTGAGAGGTTTAGTTCATAACATTTATACAAGTATAACTTCGGTTTTAACTTTCTTTCGAAACCGAGGGTGTTAAATCAGGGGTGACAGTAAAACCGAAAACCGAAACCGGAGTGAACCGAAAACAATCCAACCGAACCAAACCAAACTACTAATTCGGATTTCAGGTTAGATATGGGTTTTGCAATCTGAACCGAAAACCGAATTTACGTAAATACATATATTTTATATATATTTATATGTATAAAAATACCATTTAAATTTTATCATAATATAAAAAAACATTTTTTTTGCAAATAATTTTTTTGCTAAATATCTATGTAATTATTTATTTTTTTAATAAATTGTGTAATTTGGGTTATGCGGGTCAACCCGAAAACCGAACCGAATTCAAATTCGGTTTTTGATTCGGTTCGGTTGAATTCTAGTTCGTTTGAGTTTTGGGGTTGGAAAAAAAAACTTTTAACCGAACTAACCGAACCGAACAACCCGATAACCGAACCGAGCAACACCCCTATGTTAAATAATGTTTATTCTATTTGGGCTTGAACTTTAAAAGCAGTTATACTATATGGGCTTAGATTTTTGTAAGCTCAAACTGTAAAGTCTACTTTTTCAGGTGACAATCACACATTTTAGCTTTAAAAAGGTACTGCAAGTTGTTTATCTACATTTCCTATGCATGAAAAATCATTGTTATATATTACAAAATGAAGCTAAATCAACATCCTATCACATTCAACTTACAAGGAACTATACATCTTATAATATTACGTTACAGATTCTGATATAGCCTGCGAAAAGTTACAAAATGTATTTTTCTTATTACGTAAAACCGAGTACCTAGCTAACCTTACTTTTCAATGAAAGACGGGTATCGATACATTTGTGACCGAGCAATACCATTTATGATGTTCTTATTGGAACTGTGAGGTTTAAGACATACCGGAAGAGAAATTGTGTCAAAGTGGAGAATAGTGTCGTTTTTAAGAGAGAGGGTTTTATATAGTCATTTGTTTCTTATTATCATTGTTATGTCTTTGGTTTTTCTTATTTGGATTGTTTCTTTAAAGCTTTAAAGGTGTTAGTTTATGATATATTCCAAATCGACTTTGCAAAAGCAAAGCTCGATAAGTCGTATAGAAACCGAAAAATCGAAAATAAACCGTCAACCGAAAAACTAAATCGACACAAAACCGAAACCGAATGATTTTTAAAAATCAGAAACCGAAATTTTTCGGTTTTATACAAAAACCAAACCAAACCGAACCATGCTCACCCCTATTACGACTTGAAAAACAAACACAACAAAGTTGACTATTTTCTTTCAATGGATTAACAAAATTATAAAATAGTATTCAACTTTTGAAACTTCTTTTGCTAACATTATTTTGTTTTTAGAGTAATACACATGAGATTCGTTATTAAGAAGTTGAATTCCAACGAGAACTGAAAATCAGTGTTTCATTTTGAAATAGTACTTGCGGAATCAATGGAGATTTAAAACTTTTTTGTTTTTTATTGATTATTAAAATTTGGTGTTTCTTATGGAGTTTCAAATCTTGTAAAGAAGAAGATTTTCATCTATTTTTGAATATAGGTGTGTGATTTCGAAAATTCGTTTTTCAAATGAACGGTATACTTTCATTGTTTGGTGTTTTCAAAGCAGGGTCATTCTTGTGTTACAGCGAAAGCATTTCTGATTTTGAATATTCGAGAGATTCTAAACGACTTTCCTTTGGTCTCTACACTTGCTTTACCGGCGTAAAATGAGAGTGTGGGGTTTCAAAAACTTGTTTTTTCTCACTTGAAGCATATGATTGAAAAACATTTTGAGGAGTCGGTGTTTCAAAAATTTGAGGTTTCTTAAAAGACTTCATACATTTTTGCAAAGAGTAGGTTGTAATGTGAGACACCTTCTTCGGAAATGATTTTGAAGATTTACTCGTGTAAACCTTCTTCGAAACACTTACTTTAGGTTTCGATGAGTTTGAAACAAGATATTTTTCTTTTGTTCGTTTAGAGAATCAAACTTTGCTTTTAGGGTATTGCATGAAGTTATAACACCCCCATTTTTGACATATAGCAGCGGAAGCTAATCTGGGGTATTATTTCATAGTACAACAGTCATAATCATAGAAAACGACTCGAAAGAGACGTTTTAAAAGATAAGTTATCATTCATTATTTCATCAGAGTTTTTACAAACAGAGGTCCCAAAATCTACATGAAAACATAAAGTTTGAATGATAACAGTTTAGTCATCTTCAAGTCCGTGCCACTCCGTGCGATAAGATGTTCAGTTACCTGAGATAAACATGCTAAAAAGTCAACACAAAGGTTGAGTGAAATTCATAGGTTTATAGTAAACAGTTTTGAATACAAGCTCAATAGTGGATTACAATGTTATACACTCATTAGATATAATTTTTTTTTTTGTTACTAAATTGGCAACAAATAACCAATTATCTTGAAAAATGTATTATTGCATAAGTCATGACACGAAGCCTTAGGTTAATAAATAACCACAAATAATTGCCAAGCAATTAAGGGTGTCTTTGAAAACACACCCGCAAAGTTATTCAAATGTGTGGAGGGGTGGCTAATTGGTTTACGAAGTATAGGTACACAACGGGGAGTCCATTTCCAAATAGATCTATTCACGCTATTCCGCTGTACCCGACGAATAATTAACGGTTCATGCTCAGTGGAGACTTAATGGCACAAAAGTAGGGGACTTGGGCAATTTACAATTATGTATCTCAGGATAGCATACAGAAAATACTTGCATTCATGTTTATACTTCTATCCCCACGCGGGGTTTATGAAACATTAAAAGATTGAGAATGGCGAGGCTATGAACTCACCTTAATAGTACAGGGGAAATCTGATTGATGGCAAAAGTATATGAAATGAAAGTAACGGCTTCGTCACACAACCTGGGTAATATGTCAAGTCTTAGTTTGATTGGATATGTTTTATGTATTATTGAAATTATCATTTTGATTGATTTATATGTAGTAAACGTTTGTGAGGAGCCAGGGAACTATTTAAATACGTACAATATCCAGCAAAACTCGTCAAATGTATACCAAATGAAAACCCATTATATGATGCCTTTTTCCCTAGTATATTGATACATTATAGTTTAAATATAGTTTCTTCAAAAAGCTGAATAATTTATTATATTTTTTTTTATAATTATTAAAAAATATAAATTTATAAGTTTTCGCAAAATGAGCAATTATTTACCCCAGGCTTTTATAAATACCTTTACAAGGTTTTATGTCCTTTTATATATAATTGCTATATATAATTTTAAATCCTAACTTTGATACTGCAAAATAGGTCGTTATAGATAATAACTTTAAGAAATTAACTTTCAGCCCCTTTAGGTTATATATATTTCAGAAATGTTAGATATCATCCCCTATCGCTTGGAAATATTGCAATATCAAGTCCAAAAAGTCATGCAAGCTTATTTTATGATTTCAAAATGATATTTGCAGGTTTATAGCATATTAAGAATAAGCAAACATATAGATGTTCTAATCGTAACATTGTTTTATGGACAAAATGATTCGTTAGCTTGTAAATTCAAACACGGGTGTTTTTAGGATTTTTATCAAATACACCAGGGTTTGAGCATTCAAAGCTTTCAAAACAAGAGTTTATTACATGATTGAGGGAGTATTGATGATATTATTGTAATAGAATATTACTCTTCATGGAACCAATGGATCTTAGGGCTTAATTAGTGGGTTTTAAAAATGGGTTCGTCGAAATGGGGTTTTCGGGTTTTCGTACGCCTAGTTTAAGTTTAGTAATGACTTTCAAGGCTTCGTTTTTTCTTTTTATCTTGGGCTTCTATTCTGAGCTTAGGGTATTCTCTTGATCTTCTATTGCTTTCTATGGAAGGCTAGAAGAATTCCATTTGTGGGTATGAGATGATTGATGTGTGGGATGAAATGGAAATGTAGGTGTTATGTTTTGGTTTATATAGGGCTTGTAAAGCTTTGTGGCCCAATTTTTTTGGCATCTAAAGGGTTGGATATGTGTCTAAGTCAGTGAGGTGAGTTAATTGAGGGCTTAGTATGATGGAGGCTTTTTAAGCTAGAAAGAAACTAGATACATGATGTGGTATGGTTGTTTGGAGGCAACGGCTAACAAGGAACAACAAGGAGGTGATTTGTTTACATGTAGCTTACAAGGAGGTGATGGAGGTGCTTGTAAGCTACTTGGGTGGCTGCTTGGTGAGTCATAGAGGTACTTGAGGTGCTAGGTTGGTAGCTTAGGAGTAAAAATGGGTCAAAATGGAAAGAAAATGGTGTCGTAGTTGGTTTTTTTTCTTTCGAGTTGTTAGGGTTTTTTAGGGTTTTTTTAAAAATAGGGAATTTGGGTTAGGATTAAGGAGGTAGATTAAGGTTTCAGGATTAGGGTATTAGATGAGTTTATGGCTTAGGATTAAGGTTTAGGGCTAGTTTTTTAGTTTAGGGTTTAGTTTTAAGGTTTAGGTGGAAATTAGTGTTTTTAGGGTTTTGTTTTATTGTTTAGGGTTTTTTAAAACACGGTTTTTAGGGTTAAGGATTAGGGATTAGATTAGGTGTGTAGGGAGTCATGAAGTAAAGTACTTGTACTTTGTGCTAAAAGTCGGGGTAATAGTTTTTCAAACATGGTTTTAGGAGCTTTAAATGACCTAATTAGGTTTTTAGGCCATGATTAGCTTGTCATTGGTCAGTGTTTAAGACTAGTACCATTGATTTTGGAGGGAGTGAAAAATATAATTCAAATATTGTGCATTGTACACTTGTATACATGCCTGAAGGTTTGCACATTCATTTTTATATTTATACATTACATATAATTAGGGTTTTGATGTAAACATTAACGTTTAATACTTGTTTTGAAATAACGTTTTGAAAAGTACGTTAAATGGATAATGTACTTAGTAAAATGATATTAGGATATAGACTTGACATATTAGGATGTTTACATAATATAAACATAGATATAGATGTCATTGATAGAGGTTGCGTGAGCTCGTTTACTTTAGAGATGCAAGTTACGTTGCATAATGAGATAAAACAAAACATTTTCCTGTAAGATGGTGATATATTTATAATAGATGGATATTACATTGCATCTAATTTAATAGATGGATATTTACATTGATGAAAATTGCGGGTTGTTATAGAAGTTTTCAACTCATTGTATTCTTTTTGAAGAGAAAGAAGATCTTGTGATGCCAACTTTGATTCTAAAAATCAATTTGTTTTAACAACTGATCTTTTTCATTCTTAAGCAAAGACTATGGAGTGATTGGATTTGACAAATCTTTTTGCACAACAATTTTGGGAGCAAACCATGGTTATGGAAGTTGAGGTTTTGTCAAATGTTTATCACAAGGTGGTTTTTCTAAAATTGAAGGTTTGTCAAACTTAGTTTCAAAAGACATTTCTTTCAGACTTTCCAATTGAGCTCTCAAAATATCATTTTCTTTCAAAAGCTGATATTTTCGGCTTTAAAATCATAAATCTTACGAGCCAATTGTCGTTCGATGACAACTTTTGTATTTTCAAGTTTTTCCAAATACGTTTCGAACTCAGTCGTTTTATTTGAAAAATCGACTTTAGCATCCTGAAAATCTTTTGTTTGTTGAGCTAAGATCTTTTCTAAGTGAGTAATCTTTGACACAAAAACACATTTTTTTTCTTCGAAAAAATTGCCATTTTCTCACCTTTTCCACTTTTTAATTCAAACCTCCAAAACGCAAATTAAGATTTTCCCAATTTACAAATACAAGTCCTCATTTTTTTTTTAATCGTTTTTTGCTAACACGTTTTTTCCAGACCCCCTCACACCACAATTTTCTCCCCATTTTCCATGGAAAAACTTTTGGTGATTTGAAGGATTGAATTCAAAATTTTCTTGGTTGCAAGTTTTTACTATTTTCTTAAGTTCTTTTCGTGTTTGAGACATCTTAAATGTTTTTAAAAATCATTTCGGAAAGCTTGTGTTGCGTGAGTTCAGAAATCTTTTATTTCAAATTTTCATTTTCTTTTTGAAGTTTGTTTGAACTCTGAGTATCAACCTCTAAATGTTTAACTGACTCAAACAAATTTTGATAAGTCTGTTTTAAATGCTAATTTTGTATTTGTAATGATGCCAAAAAAATATCATTTTCTTTTGCATTGAATGTTTAATGATTGTTTTCTTGAGTCTTTTTCTGAAGTTATAGTTCAAAAGAAATACTTTGTGCTTCAATTTTTACAAAATCTTTCTCAAATAGAGGATTTCTTTTAAATAATTCAGCTTTAACATTAACAACTTCTTTTTAAATCTCTGTTAATGTCTTTTTGAGATTAAGATTTTCTAATTTCATAGAAGACATTTTATCAAAATTCACATTATCATTTTCAGAAATATTAATTTTGTTGGTCAAATTGAAAACTTGAGATTTCAGTTGGTCAAAGATGTTTGATAATTCAGATTGACTATCTTGACTACCTTTAAGATCCACTGCATCATTACTGTCATCGACAACATGTCATGGATATCATACTAGCTATTAAAAGTTAAGGCTGTTTAAAGTAACGGTGATGATTAACGGAGAGTTGGTGTTGTGAGATAATCGTGGTAAGGAGGAATTTCGCAATCATTTGCTTTGTTTCAAATGAATCCTGGACCGATCAGGATTCTTTAATCATGTTTTTCCAATTCAGCTTTAATGGCGGATTCAGGTTTCGAGTTAGAGAAAATATTTTCTCTATAGAAGAAGAAAATTTAGTTTGGCAGTTTGGGGCATGTGGGGGAAGGAAGCGGGGGGGGAAACAATCTTCCTGCGGCACCTGTAGATTTTACGTTCGAGTTTTTACCGTAATTTTTGGGATGTAGGGTGGCATGGACTTTTGCACTTGCAGTTGATATGGTTTTTTTTTTTGAGCTTGCTTTATTCTACAATGTGGGCGGATTTGTTAATTCTTCTTTATAGCCTTTAATCCGGAAAGCTCTTTTTTTGACGCCTGAAAGATCGTGGGTGGAGTTTAGGCCTATAAGTTTTGATTGGTGATTATATATAAAGCTTGTCACACAAGGATTCTTGCATCTCGACTTCTCCACAGGTCGTTCTTGTCTTTGTCTCAGATCGTACAAATGCATCCTTCCCCAACCGTTTTTTTTAAATTTTAGACGGGCCCTTTATTTATTAAATGATCTCTTGCTCGATGTCATCGTAAAAAGACATCGGGCTCTTTGGTATTCCAAAGTGGATTTTTGAAAAAAAGCCTACGACTATGTTCGGTGGGATTAATTTGGTGGATGTTCATTATTTTCCTTCGTGTTTCGGTCTTAAATGGAGATCATGGATTCGTGGCAGTTTACATTCGAGTATGGCATCTATCCTTGTGAATGGGAGTCCTTCTACAGAGTTTAAAATTCATAGAGGTTTGAAACAAGGGGATCCACTTGCCCCTTACCTTTTTATCCTTATTATGGAATCTCTCCATCTATCTTTTTCTCGAGTTATAGAAGCGGGCAGTTTTACTGGGATCAAGATTGATTCCTCGGTCACTTTATCCCATTTGTTTTATGCAGACGATGCAATCTTTATTGGCGAATGGTCTCGAGATAATTTAAAATGCATTATGCATGTGCTCCACTGTTTTTCTTTGCTTTCAGGTCTTTCTTTGAACTTAAAGAAAAGCCAGTTACTTGGTGTGGGAATTCCTGATTCTACTGTCTCTTTAGCGGCCGATATGATTGGATGTTCAGTTTTACACACTCCTTTTAAATATTTGGGAATTCCTGTGGGTGGTAATATGAATTCTATTAAAGCATGGGACGACATTATCTACAAGATTAAGAAGAGGCTCTCAAATTGGAAGCTCAATACTCTTTCTATTGGCGGACGGCTTACCCTCCTTAAATTGGTTCTTGGTTCTACCCCTCTATACTATATGTCGCTTTACAAAGCTCCAAAGTCTGTTCTCTATTCCATGGAGTCTATTCGAAGGAATTTTTAATGGCATTCGTGAAGGTGATAGAAAAATTTCTTGGATTAGCTGGCCTAAGGTTCTTGCATCTAGAGAAAATGGTGGGTTGGGAGTCTCTAGTTTTTATGCTTTAAATAGAGGTCTCCTTGCCAAATGGATGTGGAGGTTTCTGTCGAATGAAAACTCTCTTTGGGTTTGCTTTATCAAAGCTGCTCATGGAGATAACACTCATAGCATCTCGGCTGCTTACCCCTCGGCTTGGAATACTATTATCAAAGAGTTACAGGTTCTTAAATCTCTTGGCTTTGACTTCTTCTCTCACTGTAAAATCCGTATTGGTAATGGATGTAATACGAGTTTTTGGAAGGACCCCTGAATCGGTGACTCCAGACTATGTTTGCAGTTTCCTAGGCTGTATGCTCTCGAAAATAATAAGGAATGCACTGTGGCGGTTAAAATGTCTGCTCCTTTTACTTTTTCTTTTCGTCGGGAGGTTAGAGGCGGGATTGAATCCTCTCAGCTTTCTCAGATTTCCAAACTTCTAGGAACTCAGATTCTGTCCAGCATTGAAGATCGTTGGAGATGGGATCTTAATGGCGATGGTAATTTTCATGTCAAAGATGTTCGCTCCAAACTTGATGACTCTTTTTTGCCCAAGGCGGATACTCCCACGAGATGGATCACGACGATTCCCATCAAACTTAATATTTTTGCTTGGAAGGTGTCTTTGAACCGTCTCCCTACTCGTCTCAATTTGGTTCGGCGTGGAGTTTTGGTGTCTCCGATCTCTTGTCCCATTTGCCTAGCAGGTTTAGAAGATTTGGACCATCTCCTTTTCAGATGTAATATGGCTGCTGAGGTTCTCCGGGCTGTTTGTAAGTGGTGGAATTTAGCTTGGTCTCCCCTTGACTCTTATGCTACGTGGCTCTCGTGGTTTTCCTCTATTCGGATGCTTTCTCAATTGAAATCTGTGTTAGAAGGTGTTTTCTATACGTCTTGGTGGTGCATTTGGTCGTACAGGAACCAACTTTTATTTGCGGACTCTCACTCTAGGCAAGAGGTTTTTTTTGATGAGATAGTTAGGCGTTCTTTTACTTGGTGTAATGCTAGGAGCAAAAAACCTATTAGATGGGATAGTTGGCTTCAACACCCATATTTGATTTCTTTGTAATTCCTAGCGCCTTGCTAGTTTTTTAATAAAGTTGCCGTTCAAAAAAAAAAAGTTTAACTGGTTCATGATAAAAAAAAGTAAAGAATACTTCAAAACGCGATTTTGTATCCATAATAAAAAAACGCCACACACCATAGAGTTGTACGTCATTGTTATATGAAATATGTGCTTATAAATAGAGTTGTCGAGCATAAAAATCTAACTATCTATGAAGCTATTGTAACAAAAAATGATGATCAAAAAAGTTATTTCTTAGGAATTTTGATTGCGGGGTACCCGCCGCTGCATCGCGCGAGTACCCTGCTAGTAACTCATAATAAGAGTTGCTTAGTTTACACCTGCACCTTATAGTTAACAGCTTGCCAAACATACCCAAATAAATAAAAAAAATAGACAAAGGCCACCTAGTCAAAACCTAGCTGATCCAAACAAACCCACTGTGAAGAAACAAAAACCCCAATTCGCCTTCGAAGACTTTCAAACCGTTCTCCTTCTAGACTGGTCAGTTCTTCCATTTGATTTTGCCCTAATTGTATCCTCATCCCCAAATCGAAACAATTAATCTATTCCCATTGTTAGTCCCTACTTTTTTAATTATCTTTTAGGGTTTTTTTCTCTTTAATAATTATTCACCTTTAATTTGCTATTTAAGTATAGCTAAGTTATCACAAGACATGCATTAACTTGTTTAGTGCTGTAACCCTAGTCGATTACCTCTTGGGGGTGTTTGGCATTGTGTTTTTAAACTGGTATTTGTTTCGGTTTATATTTCATAAGCTCATTTTTTTTAATGTACTTTATCTCAATAGTCTCATTTATTAACATACTTTTTCACATCTAAGTTATTAGAAGATCGTTTTCTGCCCCGTTTAGGTTATAGCTAAAAACCCCTCAAAAACCGCTTTCAAAAATGATAATCTTTAACATTAACCTTAGTGCATAAACATGTAGATTTATATATAATTTTATGATGTATATAAAAGAAGAATTACGGGTTTACAATATGATCCAATAGCAAATATGGAATATTCATGTTGTGAAAAGAATACTGTAGCTTTACAAAGGAATAGATGATAACCCCCTTTTTTTGCTTTTTTTTTATAAGGCTTTTGATCGATGTAAACTCAGAGGCTATCGTTAGTACCGGGATTGAAACTTTAATGTAAGTTTAAATAGTCATTTTTAGAGGGTGATACTGATAACAAAGTTGGAGCAGAGAATGGGACTTCGATGAATTTAACAATAAGATAGTCAGCAAATGGAATGAAAGGAAAATGCTTCAAGGAAATACTACTGGGACGATAAAAGGAGGTATTGATGTTTTGAATAAGAATTAATTTACGCATGATTTAAATTGGTAAGGGATCAAAACGTGCTGGTTGTTGCCAACATCTTGATTATATGAGGAAGTTTGCTATGTTCGATGAAATAGTGATCATTCGATAGTTTTACGTTTCTTATTTGATATGCAGTTACATGTTTTTTCATAACGAGGGGATTTATGAACCTGCTACAACACATTTCTATATTTTGAATATTTAAAGTTTTTTTTGAACTATGTGGTAGGTTATGAATTGACTTTTTTTTGATGCAAATGATTTGAATTTTGAGTTCTTTTCTTACAACATATTTGCTCATAATCATTCCTTATTGTTATCAATTTGTGATTTCTTTTGTTACAGTTTTTAATTCTTATCTTGAAATATCTTGGAAGTATCTCACCCATTTCGAGGCCTATTCCGGGCTATGAAGTAGTTTATATATACTCTATACTATATATTTATATATATATATATATATTTTACTATATATTTATCATATATATATATATGGAATAAGTCAAATTAAAAATATAATAAATATGTGTATGTATACGTGTATTTTCGTGTGTCCATACATATATATGCTTACAGACACTCTAATAATACTTGACAATCGAGAACAAATGTTACAACGTCGTCATTTAGTCATTTTTAATACTAGAAAATTATATATTATTTACATAATTGTTAATTAATTTCTGGAATTGTTTGCAAAAAGTCAAAAACGTGTATGCTTAGGTCTATTGTAGGGCTGAGCAAAACCGACCGAAACCGATTTAGCCCGACCGAACCGATCCCGATACCGAGTCAATCGGGTCGGTTGTCGGATGGAAAAAGTGGTCAATTTCGGTATCGGGTCGGTCGGTACACAAAACCGAATTAAACCCGACATAGCCCGACATACCGACTAAGTATTGATAATACATACTTTTTTCCAGCCGTCATATGTTAAACACAAAACAGGGGAAATTTCAGTGTGAAACACACACACGCCAAACACAAAATAGTGAAACCTTCGATCAATCATCAATGGATCAACAAAACTCCCCATATGAATCAATCTCATCTTCAATGCCTACATATGAATCCTTCTCATCTCAACAAAACATTACAATTGAAGTAAGTTTTTTACTTAATTTTTTTTATAATTCGAATTTTAATTATGCTTTAGGGCTGTGAAATTAAGGATTTAGGGCTGTGAAAATTTACTTAATTTTCTTTGTTAATTTGTGTAGGATGAGACCATAGACGTGGAGACTATTGGCAATGAAGATAAGAAACGCAAAAGAAAAGCCCCATTAATCCAGGAAACGCGAAGCCAATGTAGGCTAAATGACTATTGCTCAAAGTATGAAAAAGATGTAAGAGGGGTAATTACTCAGATGGCATACAGCAAATGGAGTCCAACGTTTTCCAAGCGCCGACTCCTGATAAGACATGAGACGCGACACTTGAACAATCATTACCCTAATTGTAGATCTAACCCCGCTGTTTGAGAAAATTAAAGAAACAAAAAGAAACTCGCATTTAAGAAAAAGATATATGACATGATGATGTGGACACTAATATTGGATTTTTTAGAATGTGGAAGTATGATGAAAAGTGATTAAAGAATCGTTGATATAAGTTTAATTGTGCTTATGCCGAGCTTCCTTTTAAGTAAGTTACACACCACGACGTTCAGTAAGTTCTCCTCGGACCATGCAACCTATATTTAATCATGCCCTTCCCGTTTTAAGATTGCTAGGATATTTCTAAGTTGTTTTCGTAAGAGCCGAAAGAGCCTATTCAATTTTTTAAGCAAGGATTCCACCACGATCCATTTAACCACCGATACGTGGACTTCTAGTTGTAAAAAATGAACTTTATGGTTTTAACCGCCCACTTTATAGATGATGATTGGGTAATGCACAAAAGAATAATCCAGTTTTAACCAATACATAGTCATAGAGGGGTGGGATATTGGGTGCACTTTTGGAATGTATAGACCGATGGGGTATAAAAAAAAGAATTTTTTTAGATGAGGACCGTTGACGAGTTGAAAACATTGCTTCAAATACAAAGCGTACTCAAATACTTGGTTAGAGAATAAACCAACTAAGTAGGTGGATAATTGGGTATACAATTTCATAAGATGTATGCGCTCATATTTAAACCTATTGTCAAAGATTTTATAAAAACGTACAAAAAGGAAGTAGATACCATACCAGGCCGTCGAAATACATAAAAGCATTCGAGCCAAACGTTCTACTAACTGATTAAAGAATGTTTGAAATGCTAACCGAGTTCACAGAGAGTTGATAGATTTCCGAATGCCCTACACGAGGGAATCCAACAGCATATATTTGAAAACCGTCATGATTTATAACGTGTGCTTTTTTTGATTATTGATTTTAATAACTCTTAGTTTTGCTCGAGACCATGAGAAAAAACACTAAGCGCTGATTTTGAGAAGTGTAGAAAGGTAGTTCAATTTTTGAGAAAAGTTAAGGAACAACCGAACTGTTGTCAAACGTACAAGTCCGTTCTCATTTGTGTTGGAGAGGTACTTGATATAGATAAGCATCTTCGAGAGTGGCAAGCAAATGCTCATTTAAGGACATGATTGTAGACATAGGAAAAGTATGACTAAAAAATCAAATATTGGGGTATTACAAAAAAAATAACCATGACTTGTACTTTCCGGTTATTTTAGATCCCCACGATGAAGTCGAAATAATTTGG
Source organism: Tanacetum coccineum (assembly GCA_026074375.1). Lineage (NCBI taxonomy): Eukaryota > Viridiplantae > Streptophyta > Magnoliopsida > Asterales > Asteraceae > Tanacetum > Tanacetum coccineum. The sequence goes on along the minus strand of BQNB010021967.1, from coordinate 47,419 downwards.
CTTATGGGATTTAAGCAATTGATAGAAAATGGTTGTAATGCCAAGGGAGCAAGATGAGGAAATAGGCAAGAGACGCCATTCAATTTTAACCCCCTACGAATTATTTGCCAAATTTATGTTGAGAAGGTTGTAAGGCTATGATTATTTGTTTGCCATATACAAAGAAAAATATGCACAATGCACATCAAGCGACTTACCGGTGAGAAGCAATGTCTAATAAAATACTAGTCAAAAGTCGTCGTGGCAATGCTTTCATAAATTCCGTTTAACGATAAAGTTGGAAAATAAGATTAGCGTTGTAAGACGAGTTGAAAAAAAATAGCTTAAAGACCACATCTAATCAGAGGATGACGAAGACTTCGACATACTTACTTGGTGGAAAGATAAATAGCGTCCAACGATTTCCAATCGTATCAAGGATGGCGAAAGGTAATAAGAATTTTTTTTTTGCTAGTTGGTGTCTTTTTTTTTGCTACTGTCATAACAAAGTAAACAAAATTGGCTACTTGTTGTCTTTTTTTTGCTACTGTCATAACAAAGTAAACAAAATTGGCATACAAACTAACTGCTACTTGGTGTCTTTGTTACTGTCATAATACATAATTACATACTGTCATTTTTTTTGCTACTGTTATAACAAACTTTGTTATGATATCTTGTGGCTTTTGTTTATAGGATAACTTGCTAGCTGTCATTGTTAGATGATCTTTGGTGCATCCCAGAGATCCACCGTGTGGCTTTCGAATCTGCCTTAACGCGAGGGGTACTCGTTTTGGACCCGTATAGGAATTCTTTATAGCGTCAACCTCATTGTCGAGTGATTGAGGTATGCACGCAAGATTGAGTTCGTACATCATAGTAGAGAAGCATCACTATGGTATAACGTTTGGGAACAGAAAGCTTTGAGAAAGACGACGACTTGCTAAAGGTAAACCGAGTAACTCATACATAAGTTTTTAATTGTGATTATAGATTTGTAATTCGTTCATGATATTGTTATGTATTTTCCAGAAATCAAGAGGGTTAGACAAACAAAAGGGAAACAAACTCAAGGAAAAAGACAAAGTTGAAGCATGATTGAATTTGTTTATGTGTTGTAATATTGTTGTATTTTATGTAGCTACTGTAATGATTTGAATTAATTTGTTGCTACAGTAAATTGAATTTGATCGAATATTGATTTTGCATAAGCGTAACTTGTGTTGGAGCGCTACAGTGACAATTTTTTGTTGGCAAATTTGAAAATTACGGCCTGAAGGCCCAATGACCGAAACCGATCCCGAATTTGCCCGACCTAAATACCGAAACCGACCGAGTCAATCGTTCGGTTTCGTCCTCATTTCGAGTTTATTCGGTTTCGGTTTGAGTCGGACGGGTCGGATTTTCTGGCCCGATGCTCATCCCAAGTCTATTGTTTACATGTCATTGTTTCTTGTACTATCCGTGATTGCTTTTATATAGTTAAAAAGTGACATAATGATTAAAAGAACCGAGTCCGGAACATTGAGAAGGTTTTTAGATTGATAAGTAAATCATGGTGCCTCTTATTATCTCATAAAACTAACTCCCCAAGGGGTATGATGGGAATTATATACAATTGTTATTTAATTAATATTTAATTATAACACAATTGATTGAAAGATCTATTCATTAAAACGGTTAGGCCCTAGAGTCTAGTTTTGTCTTCCTACATGAAGACGTTACACGCAAAAATTAAGGAATCACATATCAATTTATTATTTTTATGAAAATCAAACCTAAAGAAAATGTAACCACAACTAACCTATAATAATTCGTTTGATTCTTTTATTTTTTACAATCATGGTTTATGTCTCAATTTTTTTAATACTAAAATAACTACATATCATGTTGTTGAATCATATGTAGTCGAAATTTGAATGAATCATAGATCTTATAGGTTTTATATCGCCATGAAAAGTTGGGAGTATATAAAATTATTAATTTTGCTTTGATGTTGCTTATTGCATTCGAATTTTCTACATAAATTCATGTAAGTGATAAAAAAAAAAACATGTTTAACTCTTATGGATAATTCTTATTAGAATATGTAATAGCACAGTGAGTAAATGATACAAAAGAAAAAAATTAATATAATAGACTCACAATTGATTCACTAATCCGAATATAATCAAAATCAATTTCACAAACAATTTGTTTTATGATTATGATTCCTAATTCAACATGTGTGAAACAATAATATGTTTTGATTTATAGTTCGTTTCACTAGTTTGGTTTTGATTTACATATCGGAGTATGATTCAAAATTAAGCACAAAGGAAAAAACCCACTGTATATATTGTTTGATTCACTAACTCAAAATGATTCAAAAAAATAACACTAACAAATTCCTTAAATGATTCAGTAATACAAAAGTGTCATAACTAAATGAATCGTATAATGACGTCGAAAAGTAGAAAAAAATTGCATCGCAAATACAAATAATATTATCTTTAGTTGTACTTTTGTTTCTTTGTCTTCCTAATCAATACAATATGGATCTAGTAAAAATAATGATTGATTCACTAGTCCATAAATAAAAAAATTTGTGATTGATTAAAAAAAGTAATAAATACTAACGTATGGAAAACAAATGAATGGTAGTTTACCAGTTACGAATTTTGAACCCTTGGAGTCTTTAATATTCATTTAAAACTTTGCTACGTCTAATGACTTATTTAACCTTATCATTATTTTAAATGCATTATTAAATGATTCAATATTAATAAAATTGAATGGTTAGGATTTCTTCTCGATCTTCTCAATCTCAAAACCTTCTCAATGGAACCAAAGCCTATAAGTACCTGCCTTTAATTCTGAGGACAAATTAACATGTTTTGACAGGCCGGCCGCGCCACATCCTTCGAACAAGCTATGTATACTATTTTTACATTTTGTATGATTGAGATTTAGAAGACCAAAATGGTGCACATTGCTCAAACTGAACATATATCCTGATGCTCCGGTCAAGTAACGTATCTTTCGCACCTAATTTTGCATTTTCGCACCTAATTTTGCATTTTGATTATTTGACCTTGTTTTACAGATGATTTCGTTTTATTTTCTTGTTTTCTAGAAGGCAAAGAAAGAAAAATCTTCAACACTTGTGAATTTAAATTCATCTCATGTCTTTAGTCCATTAGTATAAATTATCTTCAGGGCCATCAAACGGTTGGTAGCCTATGGTTACCTTATATTGTGAGAATGCGTCGCAACTAACATTGTGTCTTAAGGTTCGGTAAATTGTCCAGAAATTTTAGACATAATAATGTATACACAATATATATCACATATTAGTTGCTTTAAAAAAGATGAATTTAATGATCATATACATATTATGATCATGTTGTTACAGCATGCATGTCCAACTGTTTTCTAACCAAATAAAGAGGAGGTTTGTACCTTACTTTTTGAGTAAGGTACAAGAATGTTGAAGTAAAGTTAATGAGGAATCATCAACAGATGTTACTTTCATTCCCAGCTAATAATTTTATATGTCACACCCTTCTTTTTCATTGTAATGATTATAATTAACAAGAATTAGTTGTTAGTTAGAGTTTTAGATCTACATAGGCAGCTTTTCGTTTACTAATTTAAAAGTTGTAGTGTCAAAGGCCTTGACAAATTATAATTTCATGTGACGCTCAATCAATGTGGGATAATTTTGTAAAGAATAGATCAACCGACTTATTACATATCTGCAAACAAGACTCAAATGCCTCTATCTAAGCACACTTACTTGTGTACGTTTCAAAATAGAAATAAATATACACCCAAAGACGCTAATACAAATTACAAAAGAACTGTCGAGTAACAAGTTTTTACAATGAAAAGATCAGCGATGGGGCATATCGGGAGGCGTGTAAAACTCTAGCGTTCGTGGTCTTCCCGTTCCTTACAATGAATACCATTCCCATTCCCCAACTCACGTGACGTTCTAGATGACAATGCATGAACCATACACCTGAAAATCAATACAAAAAATTGAGTATTTAATTTTTAAGATTAGGGTTTTATGTAGTTTGTCGTGTAAATGATTCATGAATAAACATTATGGGTACAGGTTTTATCAATCTAACATTGGACGGTTATATAAAAAAATTATACCTGGATTATCAGCTTTGAATCTAATGGCAGTCCAACCATTTTGCGGAACAGCAATTGTTTGCATCAAAGGGGAGTCAACCCATTAGTAATTCGCAAATCCCTACTACTTTTAAAGTTACCAATCCCTCAACCACGTAAAAGCACTATGCCCTTGAAATGCTTAGGATGATCTACTCCTCCCACTAAATTTGTTCCTTGGAATACAAGCTCCACTGTCTCATTATGTTTCAACTGTTGCACGTCAGTCCCGGTCTCTGGAAACCGCCATGAAGGGTTTAAACCAGTTCGTTGCGTGTAATTGAATTTCAATGGGGGGTTATCTGGAAAGTCGTCTCCGTATGTACCATTGTTTACTCCTCGGTAATAAGCTTGGAGAATTGACGTTGATGGCATTTCAAACGTTATGTTGTTGATACTTGCTGCAAATCGGTTCCCATCTGCAAATGGCAAATTCTTTGTTAGAACTACATGCATTTGAATATCTAACACGTATTAAATAAAATGTTCAGCTCTTTAACCACTGACCTGGTCTTTCACATGTCCCGTTCACGGCACATGGTAATAGATTGATGGACAAGGTGTATAAGAGTGTCCTTTTGATCGTTAATGGAACGTCAATGGGGTGTTCAGCGCTAGCTAAACTACGTAAGCTTGCAGTGAAGTTAAATGACGCATTAATATTGTTAAAAGCTGGAAGAACAGGGAAAATTGGTGGAGATGTGGCAGTGTAGTTTCCAGCGTACTCAACGATGGCAGTGGTTGTTGTGTTGTCGAATGAACTACCACGTTGTGCGTTAAACAACTTAGATGCAATGTAGTAGTGGTTCCTAGGTTGGTTTGCTTCGAGAAGAATGTCTAGAGTTTGACCGGGGGATATGGCAACGTAGGTAGATGTGAGGGGTTTGGTGTATGCTCCGTCAGTTCCAACAACGGTGAGTGAGTGGTTGGCAATGCCAAAGAAGGCAATGTTGTTCATGGCGGCATTGACCATTCGGAGCAAGTATGTTTTTCCTGATTCAACTTGGATTCTAGTAGTTCCTACAAACATAAATACACGACATGTTTATCATTTTTCGAACTTAGAGTTTGGTTTTGTAATCTTTGTATAAAAAGATATACAAACAAACCTGCGGCTGAGCAGTTGTAAAGATCGCCAGGTTGGCCATTGATGGTAAGAGCATCGGAGTTGGCTGGATCTGCTCCGCTACTCATGAACTCTTCAAACACATTCTGTATATCGTCGTTCCACCATTCACCTGCATTTTTTTTATTCAGGAGGTCGGAATTTGTTAGATGATAGGTTAAAAACCAAACCTAATCAAGGCTTATCGTCTATATTATAGGTTTACAGTTATATATGTAAGCTTATTATTTAAATCATGTTTTATTACAAATAGATATATCTAGATAATCAACAAGTTATAAAACGTGTTTGCACGTATAATAAACAAGTTATTTTAAACCATCGTGGTCCGACAGAACATATTTTGATCATTTTGAAAAATGTTTCAAACACCAATAACATATAGTAATCTTAATTTATTTCAAAACTATTACTATCATTATTCTTCTCATTAAAACCATACAAGTTATGTATGATGTCGTTGATGAATTATAAAAAAGTCATCAAAATAGTAGTCCTTTTATTTCACAAAACACGCCTTTATTTTAGTCCAATCATATAGTTTCTTCTATAAAAACAATTCAAACTTTTGTTACTAATTCAATTTAAATATGTTAGATGATTGTTCAAGAAATGAATAGAATGGTAAAAACCTATGATCATGGGGACTTCGGCATCAGGTTGACGAAAAGGGTAAGTAGTTCCAAGCCTAGGTAAAATGTAGATTAAGCCATGAACGGTGGCTCGTGACCAGTCACTATGTGCATGCCACCACAACGTGCCTTCTTCGTCGGAAAGAAAGACCATCTGAGTGAAGTTACCCCCTGGTTTGATCGGACATTGTGTCACAAACTCGGGTCCGTCTGACCAAGGATACCTTGGCTGTTTCACTCCATGCCTTCAATCATAACATCATGACAACTAAATTTAGTATTTGAATTCTCTTATAATATTAGAACTTAGAAGAATAGAAAATTCAAGAAAATCATATATTTATATATACCAATGAATTGTGATATTGTGGTCGCCCCTATTGATTACATCAACAATGACGGTGTCTCCTCGACGAGCAGTGATGGTTGGCCCTGGGAATTGTCCATTAACCGTCAATAGTTGCTTGTTCGTGCAAAGCCTTGTGTGGTTCGTTTCTTGAACCTGAAACGGAGTTGAGTTTATTAATTAGCTAAAACTTATAACACAGGTTTGAAGCATACACTTATGTATATATATACTATATATATTTCATAATGGTTGAAATACTTGAATATAAAACTTACCACAAAAGTATATCGAAGTGTAGCGGCTTGTGCATGGATAAAGGAAAGAATTAAAAGAAACCCTAGAGCTTGGAAGCTTATATTCATTTTTATCAATGGTGTTATCAAAAACCCTAGCTAGACTTTGTTTGTGTTTTAATGATGATTTTTTCATGAATGAGGAGCATGTATATATACTAGTTTAAAGAGACAGAAATGCTTCTAACATTGTTGGCTGGTCATTAAATTTCTTGATGTATTCCGTTGACCCCATTAGTGTTACCTAACATGGCCATCAACGACCTAGTCCTAAAAATAAAACTTAAAGAGCAAGTATGCCATTTTTACTTTTGAGTTATTTCTCATCCAGTATTTTGAATCGGTGTCATCTATCGTACCCATCTTCGACGATATAAAGTTTCTCTCCTTCTTTTGGTTGTCTACTAAAGGCCGATCGAAAAGCATTCTGTAGTTGGATAGAGTGGTTCGATAATCCTTGTAACGCTCTATCTCTCATTGTATAATTAAACATTGTGTTTGCTAGCTTTTTGGTAGTTTTTTATGTATATCGGTGTTAAAAAATCAAACATACACATCAACCCTTTCGTGTAACACGGATTTTATTAACACCTTACACTCTGCCAAGGAGCTAGAGGAAAAACCTTAAAACTAATTCATGCGGGCAGGTATTTAAATTGGAAATCTTGGAAAAACATAGATGAGTATTTGTTACTTATGTTTTATTTAGCACTATCTCATCGAGAAGTTAAAAATATTTGTCACTTATGTCATTTCAGACATATTCAAATTCTCAATTTGGTGATCAAACCATATAATGGGATGTAATGACATGAACCTTATATTGGTGAGGATCGATGATGTTAAGGGAAGTCATAAACTTCTTATATGAACGAGCGAGGGCTAGAATTAGATTAGGAGTTTTACAGATGCATAGTTAGTCCCCCTTTTGCTTTTTAGGCGCGTTGTTGTTTCTCCTCATGTTAGTTTTTGCCTTTGCTTTCGCTTTAGGTTAAGAACCCTTTGCTTTGTTCCTTTTCAAACTTAGTTGCACCAGTAGGTCTTTTTTCTTTTTTTGCCTTGTTCGTGTTTTTGCTCGTCTGCTCTCTATGCTTCTTTTGCTATCATCCGTTTTCGTATATGTATGCCCGATTTTCCTGTTTGTGCTTGATTTTTGTTGGCAATATTGTACTTTTTTTTGCCATGTTACCATGTCTTGATTTTCTTTTGCTCGTATGCTCTCTATACTTCTTTTTGCTTCATGGCTTTTGGAATAAGAATGCCTTTTCGTATATGCTTCCTTGGCTTTCTTATTCTTGTGCATTTTTGTTTCATATGCTATATAATGCCTTGCATTGTATGCCTTTATGTCCCATTTATTTTTTACTCTTTATGATGATATTTGTCTCTTGATCGGGTTTCGTTATTTATGTGTTCTATGTTCATATCTTCTCTTGTCATGTGTCATATGCTTTTTTATCTTCATCTACCATATATCCCTGCATTATAATGCTTTCTCATAATTTTTTAGCTCAATCTCTCTCTTTCATTATTTTAGCTGAAAGCAGTCTTCTTACCTATGGTTTACTCGACGGTAAGGATATGATCAGTATACCCTACCTTTCTCATACCCTCTTCAAAAAGGATTGGGCATCGTTATTGTCGTTGTTGTTGATATATAATTATCTAACTTTATGAAACTGATCATTCAATCTCTTGTTTGTTACTTAGTACCAATCGTTGTGAGTTAGGGTTTAAATCGTCTGGGTGCAAAGAGCTTTATTTCCGCTATTCTGACCTATGTGCCACTGAGGGCTCTTCCCATTCACAAGGACTCGATTCTATGTCCAAACATCACATGTTTTAAATTCGTTTTAGGGCTTCTTTTGTAATCGATGCTTAGGGTTTGTGATCAATCTATTCATGGGATATTTTTGATATTAAATAATTCAGATTGCTTCCACAACCAAGGTTGGTACTGATCGATCTAATCATCTATATTACTTTGGATCTGAATGCATTTATTTGTTTAAAGGTACTTTATTGTAAACCCTAATCGATCATTGGTCGGTTTAGGGCTTTCTTTTAGTGTGGGGTTGTATGTGTGTGGTTGCTGGTCTTGTCTTAAGTTGGTGATTGTCTTGTTGGTTGTTTGTTATTCGTTTGAGTTATGGGTATGGAGCGTGGTTTCTTAAGCTAAAAAGGTAGTGTGGGGGAGAGGTGTAAAGGAGAAGGATCTCAATAGGAATAAGATGGATACTACTCCAGGTATTGGTTTGAGTACGGAGTCAGATGATACTATGAATGAGGATACGCAAGTAGTTGTTGCATCTGCTGCTAAGGAGGTTGTCACACTATCTGTGGTTGACATGACAGTGGATAAGGAAAAACTAAACTCTTTAGAAGATACTACTGGTCTGGAATCTTTTCCACCATTATCTATGTTGGGAACTACTACGGCTGGTAATGCCCCGGGAAAGTCTTTGTATGCTAATATAACTCGTAAATCAAGTGGGAAGAAAGTGAATGTTTATACTTTGTTTACACCCGGGGGTAATGGAATTGATGTGGTTGTTCCGATGGACTCTATTCGTGCTATTAGTGAACGATTTGCTAATATTGCTTATGGTTTTTTCTTGAGGAAGAAGGTGGCATACCCTGTTGTTGCTAACTATGTTAGGAACACTTAGAGTAAATATGGGCTTATTCGCTCAATGTTCAGCTCGTCTACCGGATTATTCTTCTTTCAATTTAGCTCTATGGACAGATTAGATGCTATGCTTGAGAATGGTCCATGGTTTATCCGGAATAACCCACTTATCCTGAAGAAATGGCATCAGGATGAGAACCAATTGAAGGAAGATGTTGGTACTGTTCCAGTTTAGGTTAAACTCTATGGTGTACCTGTTACGGCTTTCAGTGAGGATGGCTTGAGTGCCATTGATACTAAACTGGGTACTCCTATAATCAAGGCTGTCAAACTCGCGAGTTTACACGTAAGATCGTACGATCTTACGTGCCCACCTGATAAAATCGTGTAGGATCGGTGTAGGATCGCATCAGAGGTAGGATCGTAAGTAGGATCGTAAACTCGCACGTAAGATCGTAAGATCGCGTGTCGATACGAGTTTACCAAATTACCAAGTTACTAACTTACTGACTTACATACTTATTAGCCCTTTACTTTTTTAGGCCCAAAAAAGAACAATACGAATCCGCTGATCTAAGTAACAAGTATTGACGTTTCATTTCTAGATTTTCTAATCAATAAACCTAATTATATACTTTCCCAAAATTGAAATTACATGAAACAAATTACGGTTCTTTTTCTCATGTTCTAATTACCTGAAACAAAAAAATTTCTTACAGGTAATTGTTGTTTTTTCTTTTACCTTTTCATAGTTTTAACTATTAGATTTTAAGTTTTAATTTAGATAGCTTAATTGTAGTGATACTAGTGGTGTACTTTGTTTTGAGACTTTTGTTACGCATGTTATGTAATTTTATTCCGTTAAATCAATAATGTGACGATTGAAACTTGACTTTTTTGTTTTTACTTTTACTTTGGTATTTTAAATTTGAACTTTGACATTTTCAAGAGGATATTATATAAATTTATCTTTGATGATGAGTAAAAATAAAAATAGTTTGACTCGTTTATTCGTTGCTTACAGAACATGATAAATTGATAGGATCTTACGATCTCGATCCGTGTAGGATCGATATTCCTTAATGAAACACTGATATACTGTCAACTATGCGGAATCTAGTTGGCAGTACTTAAGAAGAACACACAATAGTTTCTCAAACGATTTCTTTTATAAACCTTTTTGAATCTGCCTAAATTGCAGATCCCTAATACAATACTAAAATAATTCTTAACTCGTGTTTTTCTATGTTTGTTCTGTCTTCTAATATCTTCCTAGAGATCCTTTTATAAACATAAGGATAACCTCTAGTAGATGTACAGTCCTTGTATATCATAAACACTAATTGATACTTATCACTAATAACTGTTACAAGATAAATGCTAAAACAACCGTTTAAACTTTATAGTTCCTATATCCACGGCAGTACTTCGATCTTTGACTGGCAGTACCTTGACTTTCTACTTAGCAGTACTTTGATCTTTCATTTAGCAGTACTTTGACTTTTTCGTGGCAGAACTTTGACCTTTTGACTTGTATTTCCCAACAATCCTCCCCTAACTTGAATTCTACTTGCTTGACTTCAAGTTTCTTGATAGTTGGTCTTCTTTGTTCAGCATCAGTCTGTTTTGTCTTGAAAGCAGTACTAGCCTTTAATCTTTTAAACTTTTTCCTTTGAGCAATATCTTGTACACAATCTGTTTGAGAGGTCCTGACCTTGCTGGAAAACCAATCAACAAGACCTTATACATATAAATGATTGTGTCCCTAACGTACTTAACTATAAGTCGGCCTGATATCCAATTCAACATGTCTATGTGCAAGATATTAGGCCAATCCAAAAGAATCACATCTCATTGTTGTGAACATTCAGGTACCTGAAAGGTATTTCATCCCTTGGTCTGTGGTATCCAAAGTGCTCAAGATTTGATCTTTAAGGATACTCAGACTCAGACTATGTTGGTTGCAATATGGACAAGAAAAAGCACCTCATATACCTATTAATTGCTTGGAGGCAAATTGGTTTGTCAGAGTGCAAAGAAACAGCAGTCAGTGGCTATGTCCTTTGCTAAGGGTAAGTATGTTGATGTTGCTTGGTGTTGTGCAAACGTTCTTTGGATAAAAAGTCAACTCAGTGACTATGACATTCATTACAAGATGGTACCTATCTTTTGTGACAACACCAGTGCCATTGCCATATCCAACAACCCAGTCCTTCATTCAAGAACCAAACACATTGATATAAGATATCATTTCATCAAGGACCACATCCTAAAAGGAGATATTAAATTACACTTCATCCCCACTGAGTATGAACTAGCTGATATCTTCATAAAGCCTCTGGATGAACCTACTTTCACAAGACTGAAAGCAGAATTAGGCATGCTAAACATTTATTAATTAGTCTCCCTGATTAATCATGTTCAGTATGGTGTAAATATCCTCCTCTCCCTAAAACTCTCTCACTAATAACAAATATGATCCCCATGACACTGAGGAACACATTAAATGAGTAACTAAATGCTCTAAGTCTTTAGTTACTTAATGTCCTAGGTTGATAACTGAACACATTAAATAAGAAACAAATATTCCTTATCTAACTGTCATCTAACAATCATATGGTTCTAAAAGGCACGCCATGGTGCCGCAAAGGCCTCGCAAAGGCGTGAGGCGTGACCTCCATGCCACGCAATAGACCAAGGCTTGGGCTTAAGGCTTGACGTGAGATGAGGAGTGAAAAAACGTGATAAGACGCGATAAAACGTGATGCGTGGAGGCTTTTTTGAATTCAATTTTGATAAAAATCATATTTTTATATAGAAATGAAAAAGATTACATGCAAAGATAGTTTATTGACTTTATTCCTTATGCATGACACTTTTTGTAAACTCAATATATTTGTAATATGATATAAATATATAAATTTATAAATATTTTCATATTTTGTGCCACTTTAAGTCACACCTTGTTGATCCCAATGAACAGATCTTAAACTCCTTAGCTTGATGTAAGGTTTAGTATCCTTGGATAAATCCAAAGGTACTAAGACTGAAACTTTGAGTGTATGATATAAACTATGCGGAATCTAGTTTATAACACTAAGAAGAATAAAGAAAAAGTACGTTTGAGATCACATAAAATACAACCTAAATATAAGGCATCATATATTAATACAGCAACATCTTTGAGCATGTTAGGGTTTACAACCTTGAAGCTATGACAATGACTCGTTTTTGTTACATAGAATTCTATACCATAGGACCTCCTTTTATACACCAAAGAGTCCCCCCCCTTCACTGCTTACAATACTTTCTTTAAGTTATCATACATCTTTTAAAAACAAATAACTTATGACATAGACTTTTTAATAAAAATAACTCAATACTTCTCTTTGAAGTATTCTTGTTCTCCAATCAATCTTTGATCTCATCTCTGTTAGCATATTCCTTCCGGCAGTAGTAATCACTCGGCAGTTGTAACTGAGTACAAGCAGCGTTAACTACTTAGAAATTATTCTAGCAGTACTAACATATACTGGCAGTAATAACTTTTGTACTAGCAGTAGTAACTACTTAGTATATTTTCAGGCTTCATCTCTGAGCAGTCTTAACTTCTACTAGCAACAGTAATTTTATACTAACAGTACTAATTATACTAATATTAGTAACTAGCAGTAGTAACTTTTATACTACCAGCACTAACTACTTAGCATAATTTTCATTAGTGTCACCAACAATACAAAACTCTAAGAATCATTTTGAAGTCTTTTAAACCCAACAATCTTCCCCTAAACTTGATGTTCATCTTCTGAATCTTCAAGTTTCTTCATTAAAAGTCTTCATCAGTATTAGGAGGATGCATTCAAACACTTCATTGACCCTTTTCCTGCTTTGTTATGAGCTTGAGTAGTTGAATACACATCGTTATTCCAATGACCAGCTTGAATTTCTTGTTAGCATACTTGTGATTTTTAATGTGTGAGAGATAAATCACTTCTCAACTAACATAAAATCTTGTAATTTCTAAACCATACAAAGTGCACTCCACAGTTATCAAACAACTTCTAAATAGTCACTTTGTACCCTTGTAGATTTCTCCATACATCATTCTTAATGTCAGGTTCAAACATAACTTTCAAATCTCACCATAACACTCTTTCATAGTCATCCTCTAGCCTTGTATTCTCATATTTAGCTTTAACCAACTTCCAGAGGGTCTCCAAGTCTTCTCTATCAATACCCTAAAGCATCTTTATCATTGATGAGTACCTTTTTGAGCTTTCATAAGCCCTTATTAATTTAAAGTATCCCATCCTTCCATCTTTATCAATCTTGTAGTCAACAATCACTGGAGGCTTAGTAACTAGAGGTATAGCATCAATTGCTACCTCCTTATCTTTAACTATCTTAATATGCATTTTCATCTCTACCTCCTCTTGATCATCATCACCCTTTTGCTTCTTGTCCTTTTCCTATTCTAATTCATCACCTGCTCTTTTAGAACTACCTTCTGCTTTTGTCTTACCGCCTTTCACCAACTCTGTATTCATATCTACAAAAGTGTTTACCCTTTTCATCTCTTTATCAAGCATTTTCTGGATCTCATCATAACTCTTGCTCTTCAGCTGATTGTGTTTATATCCAGCCATGTTCTTCAAATAGGTAGATATTGTATTTCTCTTTTGTGCCTTAGTTGGTGGCTTGCTCCTTTTCTCTTAAACTCTTAATGCTGCAAAGTGTTTCATTCTCTTCTCCAAGAGTTTTACAAACAATTTTGACTTTTCTTCAATACTCAACTGTTCTTGTTCTTCTGTTTTCATTTGTTAAGACAATTGAAAGTCAACATCCATCATAGCTTGTGTGTTATCCCATGATTCAAGTAACGCTATGTTGGCTTCTTCTTCCTTTTTCCTTGCAAGCCTCTCTTCTTTAATAAGTTTAGCTTGCAACTGAGCTTCAAGATTGTCAACATTTCTATTCACTCAAGAGAAACTTGATCCTTGTCTTTTTCAAAGGTACATTAGGCTCCACCATTATTTCTTTTTTGCCTTGTCCTTGTACCTGTGAAGTAGTTATGCTTGTAAAGATGATGGGTTGTTGTTTTGAATCACTTGGCTCCTTGAACTAGCAACCCCTCTACCTTGAGTCTTGTAGTTATAAGTTGTTTGTAGCAACAAATGAAACATCTTTGGGTTTAGTTGCATTGATTTCATCAGATCCAGAGCCAGAGGTCCAACTCATCAATAGTTGTTGTTGTAAGGAGCTTTGAATAGTAGTAAACTCCAAACATTACAGTAGGAAACTACTATCGCCAGCAGTAGTAACGGATCAGCACTCTAACTTCGCTTTCAAGCACTCTTTTTCTTGCTCTTCCCAACACAACAATCATCTCTTGACTCTCATCCAGCCACCAGAGTCAACTTCTGCATCACATCAAAGATCACCATTTTTCCTCCTATGTTTGGATTGAATCCTCCAGAGCACCCAAACGGCATCATTAGAGGATTCTACCCTCCACCATGCTAGCTGATCCAACCTGCCCTTAATCTCTTGAACACCTAGAGTCTTGGACTTCCTTCTCTTTTCTAAACTCTTTACTCTTCTCTTCAAGTTCTCAATCTCCAAAGCTTGAGTAGATTTTGTAGTCTTCATTACAAGAACTATTGACTGTAATTGGGTGCAAAGATTTATCAATTCAATAAGTTTCATTCTATCCTCAAAACTTTGAGGTGGATCATAGGAAGGGGTAGATACATGAGCCTCAGTCAGGAGTCTCTTTCAGTATAGAGCTCTGAGAGCACTATCTTTCCTTTGTTTTCTCATTGACTTCTTCTTTTGAGGTTTGGATGATGATGGTTGAGAAATAATGGGTGTCTGCTGAGAATTAGTAGGAATGTCTGAATCTACACCCTCTTCTTGATTAGCTTGAACCATCATTGTTGCAAACAGGGGTGTTACTCTCCCAGAAAAATCTTTTCCTTCTCTCTTTATGTTGGCAAAGATTTTCATTGTGTGTGAGGGGTTAACATAAGTCTTCTTATGATGTGACATATCACCAAGCTGTTGATTAATAAACACTTGTAAAGAAATTTAACCCCTCCCTCTAAGTGCTTCACCATAGCATCAAAAATATACTTGGACAGGTTAATTTTTTGGTTTGTGGCCAAGCATATAATTGTAGAGGCCATAGTGCTACTAAATTCGTTCCATGCAGTGGTCTTAGCACTAAGGCATTGCGTAATGGTATGAATCAAAAACTTCCATTGTGGAGAAAAGAAAACTTTATAGAATGTAAGATTTTGAGAAGGTTTTTCAACAGACCCTCCTCAGCCAGTTCTTCAAAATATAGTAGAGCATTGGCAACAATCTGTAGCCACCTGCATCTTCCTAAATTAAGATCACTATTCTAATACATTCTCTGTGATATCACCTTTCTGTATCACCTAGGACTTGGACCTGACGTTCTTCATTAACCGTCTTACCTTTACTGTTGCCCCAAAACTTGAATGCAAGATGTAATAAATAGTAGATTTGACAGTTAAGCCTAACGAAATCTGCTAGCATTCAAAAAATCAATAATCTCCCAACGCCCCTACTTCTTCAGTTTCTTCTCCAAAAACACAATCAAATGGAGTTTCAGCAAACTGAGGGTCGACATTGTGATGATTTTGAGATTGATGATGAAATTAGTTAGGTTAATGATTAGACAGTATATTAATGTATAAAATCGATCGAATGAGTGATTGAAACCCTTAATCGAAGTATTTATGAAATCACCCTCAACATCATTAACTTAAAATGGTAGCATTAAGTTAAGCCTAACAATATTAACTAACCCAACAGTAGTAAATTATGCCTGGCAGTATTAACTTATGCCTAACAGCAGGAAGTGTATGCCTAGCAGCATAAACTAATACGGGCAACAGTGAATTAAGCCTAACAGTATTAACTTAAGCTTAGCAGCATTAACTTTTAGGCTGAGCAGCATTAACTTTAACACACCAGCATTAACTCCAATTTCTTTCTAAAAAGCATTTTCATCATCAATTGTGATTCTCACAAGCTCTCTTTCTGTTTTTCATCTCACTGTATCTCTCATTTCTTTTTCTCACCAATTCACTCTTTCTGTTTTTATCACACATCTCTCTTTTTGTTTTTCAGCTCACTATATCTCTCGTTTCTTTTCCTCACTAAGGTTACACCTTTCTGTTTTTTTATATCAAGAATCCCGTTCATACCAAATTGGTACAAAAGTTCCATCAATTCCATTAGTTTTATGCTATCCTCCCTACTTCCAAGTGTGTTAACTCTTGAGAGAGGTGAATCATTAGACTTTTTAGATGCAGCCTCAAACCTAGTTTAAGCTTCTGCACCCCTAATAATTACACATTAGACCCCTAGCAGTACTTCCTCTAACGGTAACCCAGCAGTACTAAGTTTGCCTGGCAGCACTAACTCTATGCCTGACAGTACTAACTTTTGCCCAGCAGCATAAAGCAAGCCTGGCAGCACTAACTAACTTCTTACCATGTTTAACCCTTAATACCGGTCCAAAGAGCATCTTTAACCCAATACATCCATCAAAACCATCTTTAAACACCTGTGAGCAGCACTAACCAATCCTAGCAGTATAAACATTTTGTACCAGCAGTACAAAGTTTCTTCAAGTAGTGAAAGCTAAGCCCAACAGTATTAAGTAACTGATCATCATATTTACCTTCCAACTTCAATCCAAATAGCACTTGTGTATAATCCACTGCACTTATACACCATTAACCTCCCCTGAAACCATGCAACTACAAATTTAGAAGTCCAATGCTAGCGATTAAATAGTTGAACCTGCTAACATCAAATCCCTTTGTCAATAAATCAGCTACATTATGGTCTGTATGGATCTTAAGCACCTAAATAAGTCTCTTCTCATAAGAATCCCTGATAAAATGGTGCCTAATCTCTATGTGCTTGGTTTTAGAGTGAAACACTAGATTCTTTACAACACAAATGGTGCTTTCATTATCAATGTAAATCTTGGTGTTCATGAAGTTGAATCCATAATCAAGCATTTGATTTTGAATCCATAACACCTGTCCACAGCAATTTGCAGCAGCAACATATTCTGCTTCAGTAGTGGAGTTTGCAACTATTGTTTGCTTTTTACATTGCCATGAAATTAATCTCTTACCAAGAAATTGACAACCTCCTGTTTTGGATTTCCTGTCAAGACTAGCACCAACATAGTCACTATCTAAAAAGGCTTCCAAGTCAAATGGTGAATCTCTAGGATACTAAAGGACCAATTTAGGTTGACCTTTCAAGTATCTAAAGATCCTCTTCATAGCATGAAGATGTGAGGTTTTAGGTGTAACTTGGAACCTTGCACAAGCACAAACAGCAAAAGTTATGTCTGGTCTAGAAGTTGTTAGGTGCATCAATGATCAAATCATTAATTTGTATAAATGAACATCCATACTATCAGCTTTTTCATCCTTGACCAATGCCTTGTTAGGTTCCATAGGAGTGCTTGCTGTCTTCACAGTGGCAAAATCAAACTTCTTTAATATTTCAGCCACATATTTATCTTGGCTAATGGAGATTCCATCCTCCTTCTGTTGTACTTACAGTCCTAAGAAGAAAGTGAGTTCCCTCATAGAACTCATCTGGAATCTTTTATGCATCAAACCTTCAAACTTATCACATAAAGACTTCTTTGTGGACTGTTGGGAAAATAGATTGTAACAGACTTAATACTAGTAGTATAACAGTTAAGTCTGGTAGTAATAGTTAGTTCTGTTAGGTGCCTCTTCTAAATCCAGTTATTGAATTAAGTAGGTAGACAAGACTTATACCAGGCTTTAGGAGCTAGATGAAGACCATATAAAAGCGCTTTTTTCCACCTTATAAACCTATCAGGGAACTGTGGATCTGCAAAACCAGGAGGTTGGCGACCCATACACCTCCTCTTTCAATAGGTCTATATAAAAAGGCAACTCTTCATATCCATCTAGTACATATAAACCCCCAATAAATTATGCATAGGCCAAAAATAACCTGATTGCTTCAATCCTAGCAACAGAGCAAAAACCTACATCATAATCAATTCCTCTCCCTTGGGTATAAACCATTGTGTACGAGTCTTGCCTTGTTTCTTCTGACTCCAATTCCTCCCTCATCTTTTCTTGGTTTCTATATAACCAACTTAGTTTTCCAATAACTCTCTTGCCAAAATAGGAAGATCCACCCAAGAGTCCAAACCTTTTGAAGTTTAAATTGCAGAAGCTCTCCTCTTGCAATGCTTTATCTATCCACTTTGGATCTGTCAAAGCTTGGATTAAACCTTTTTTAGGTTCCTATTTTTGAGAGAGAAAACCGGCCAACAGCAGTTCTGAAATCTTTATGATTTGTTCTTCTCTGCTAGGCTAATGTAGCTGACCATAGTATTTTCTTCAGAAAATTGATCATATTCTCTTGATTGAATAGCTGAATTTAATGTCTCAAATAATCTGGCTATAGATGATCCTCAGTGTATACTAGTTGTGGAATAGAGGACGACCATACCATGTGTGTTTCCTAAATTGTTTAAGAGATCACCCTCTGCCCCCACATCTTCATCATCATATGCACTCGTAAATATACTAGTAAATCTTTCTAAATCAGGTCATAAAGGACAGTTGGAAGAAATCATTTTAATTTGGTCAAAAACTTGCCTAGCATAGTAACACTTACTAATAGTATATAAGTCTGGGTTCAGTGCTGTTAGTGATACCACCTCTCTTGACCGCAACCAATCTTTTTAGTTACTTGAACACATTGTTTTTCTAAGAAGTCTTCTTCTGATCTCATAACCATCTATCCATGACCATTTTTAAATCACCATTTTTGAGGATACTGAGCATCATCTTCTTTCCCAGCATCATCAACAAACCCCCCTTTCCACCATCATGCTGAGCTCTTTAGACCTTGAGAATCAGAAGTCAAAAATGACATCAGAATATATTACATGATTAGATGCTTATCTCCTTCAAGTTTTGCACTGCATTTACATTTGTCTCTATACCTGATCATCATTATTTGGATTTCCCCCAGTAACTGGCTCATACTTCATATATATGACAGTGAATCAATATCAAAGAGCCCATTTCTGGACGCACTCCTCAACATTATGTTTAAGTTTCAAAAAAATTGAATATGCGGGTTCTCTTTCAAATTTCTTGATTTAGTGTCAGCAAATCACCCTAAATGCCTTAACTATTTATAGAGTTCCAACCAAGAACCCCCTCATCAGCCTTCCCTCAAACTTTGCCTAGATGATCCAAGGTATTCAAGATAGAACAAGACACCCAAAAGGATCGCATAAGTTTAATTGGTGATCTAACCAATTAAAAGTTCATAAGTGTCTTGTTATAATAGGCTTTTATCACAACCTATTCTAAACATAGCAAGCAGTATTAATTGCATTATCAGCCCAAAATGAAAGTAGGTGAACAGTAAACGTTACATAGTCCTATCTGCATCTATTAGTGTTCTATTTCTTTCTTTCAGCTACTCCATTTTGTTGTGGAGTCCTAGCAACACTAAATCTCTCTTGATTCTTTTCATCTCACAGAACTGATTCATTTCACTATTCTTAAACTCATTTCCATTGTCACACCTGATAATTTTAACCTTGTGATTTATTTGGTTTTCTATGCCTGTGATAAAAGTTTTAAGGATTCCACTAGTCTTATCTTTAGAGGCCAAAAAGAAAACCCAACTAAACCTACTAAAGTCATCAATGACAACAAGGCAATACATCTTTTTATTTAGACTCTCTACAAATGTTGGACCAAACAAATCCATATGCAACATTTGTAAAGGCTGGCTGATAGAGCTCGCAAGCTTGGTCGTATTGGAGGCTTTGTGCTGCTTTCCCTTCTGACAAGCAACACATGTATGGTCATTTTCAAAAAGCTTTGAAGGCAAACCTCTAACAAGGTTTTCCCTTACAAGTTTGTTCATAGTTTTAAAGTTTACATGACCAAACCTCCTATGCCATAAATTAGACTCATCTATTGTAGCCTTTGAAAATAAACAAGTCAAACCTCTTGATGGAACAACATTCTTTAAATTAAAACTGTACATATTATTCTGTCTAGGAACTTAAGCAGTACTTGACTTTCATCAAGTAACTTAAAATCAAGAGATAGGATAAGACATTCAGTCTCAGTGAAAAGAACACTATTTTTCTCTTGTCACACATTTTGGAACAGAGAAACGACAAACTTCAGTTTTCTTTACAAAGTATACAACTTAAAGACTAATTCCCCCAGTCCTAATTTTACCTTTCCATATTTTACCTCCTTTAAGACTTCCAGCAAATGCAACAAATCCTCCATCAATGTCTTGATAATCTGTTAGGTAGGACTTGTTCCCAGTCATATGCCTAGAGCATCCACTATCAAAAATCTCTTGATCCTATAAAGCATATTGTGGATTACCCTGCACTCAAAATAAGAGAATTAGTTTCTCTTGGGGACCCAAGCCATCACTAAGTTGTATCCTGAGCCTTGAGGATCAACATAGTCAAATCTTTTAGGCATGTATGATCCACTGTCTTTGGAGATATGGTCAATTACTTTTCCTGTTGGTCTCCAAATCCAAACATGCTAAGGACTTAACATCCATTTCCACATGTCCTATGAACAGACTAACTACTGCTTTTGTCCCAGCAGTAGTTACATTGTTTACCTTAGCAGTATTAACTTTTTCTTTAAAATCACTGTTTTTAGGTGTTGTTCTTTGATAAATAGTCCTCTTAACTGATGAATGTGACTTAAATGAAAACATTTAAACACGGTTTTTTTCACCATTCATAGTTGGTCTAGATGCAGCAGTATTA
The DNA here is from genome assembly GCA_026074375.1 of Tanacetum coccineum. Lineage (NCBI taxonomy): Eukaryota > Viridiplantae > Streptophyta > Magnoliopsida > Asterales > Asteraceae > Tanacetum > Tanacetum coccineum. Next base: position 26,375 of record BQNB010021967.1, on the reverse strand, counting down.
ACATATCTGGCAGTACTATTTGATACTTGCGAAGCTCTTGAGGAGCTTTGCTTAGCAGTATTAACTAGTACATTGCCAGACTTTGTTAAGACTATGTAGTTGGAACAGATTTCTTTTAATTGGGTAAGTTCTAATTGTATTTTGGTGATTCACCCCTCTGAGCATTATACCATACTGGTCCCAAACTTCCCTTTTGACTCCATAACCCTTCCTATATTACTCATAAAAGTTACAGTCCTTAATTAAATGATTAAGACTTCCACATACAAAACAAGCTTTCTTATTGAACTAAAAACCATCCCCTAGCTTTTGAGTAATTAGTCCATCCAATTTCTTTTATCAACCCTAGGACCTGACTTTTCCTAAGGTTTTTAGCTGTTGCCTAGATTGGTTTGTTCAATAACAGATTTCCTAGTATTTTCATTTGATTTAACAAAATTGATTTTAGCATAACTAGGTTTATTTTGTTCAATTGAAGGTCTAGTCACACAATCATCATCACTATCAGACTCCCTGATCTAAGTCAATAATATACGTAATAATATCCAAAGTATAGAAAACTCCAAAACTACCCTTGAGGACACAGGTAGTAGGAAAAATCTTACAAAAATACTACACGTTTTAACCGGTAAGTATTTACGGGTTCGTTATTTAAAAAAATAGCAAAACCGCAAGAAATTAGTAAATTGAGACCCGACGTTAGTTTATTGGACAATGATTGATTGGTTCGAAGATATTTGTTTTCTAAAATCGTAAAAGTGGAGCAACTAAATGAATATAAAAAAACTAACTACAAAAAGCCATTCGGGAAAGTAAATTTTAACTAAAAACGCAAATTAGAATCCTAAACGGGACCTAAAAACCCTAAATAATCAAAAATAAGCGTAAAATGATCTTTTGGTTTTGACAGACTTAATTGACTAACAAGCTTAAAACAAAGTAAATAGACTAAAACCGAAAGTGTTTTAGGGCTTAAAAACTCCACAAAACTATGTGAACGGAAGATCAATCTCGTTCTTTTAAAAAAATGAAATTTGCAATTAAAAAAACCCTACGGAAGACAGAAAACTAAGTTCTTAGAAACAATATAATAAAAGAAAATATACCTTAAAAAGAATTGTAAAATTTTTTTTGACTTTTTTTTGATTTAAAAAAAAACGATCTTTTAATGAATTTAATGATTTAAAAATACTAAACTATCTATAAAAATTCTGAAAAAATTATGAAAAGTAGATTGAACAATGAGGAATCTAAGAAAAATAAGCTCATGAAAGCAGCTTATAAAATAAGCTGTGAAATAAGCCAAATCAGCTTATTATACTAAAGCCTACTACGTAAATAAATAAATAGATTATTGGCACAAAGTAATAAAAAAACCGATGCGCTATTTGTAGCACAATGATGAGTGTGAGGGGTTCTAAAACGGCTTGGTGAGGGTGGTAGAGGTCCCGAGTACGAGTCTCTCTTCCCCCGCGGTATTCCCACTATCCACGGTGTTTTAATTTTTTGCCATATTTTACAACTTTTGCAAACATATAAAGAATAAGCTACTTTTGCAAAACAAGCTATTTTTTATAAACTAAAGTAAGCACAAAAATAATCCTAAATTTGACATATAACAGCTTTGTTATTACTCTTAAAGGCTTATAATGTTAACTGTTTGGGCAATTTAAGCACTAAAAGCAAATGAAAAGGGCTAATAAGCTAAGACAAGCTTAATACTAAACCTAATAAGCAAATACAAACTAAAATAAGCAAGGACATTAAGCTGAAAAGGCTAAAATCGACAAAAGTACTAAAAGGCTTAAAAACTTAAGGATTTTAAGCTAATATGCAAATAAGCTAAAAATAAGTTCTAAACCTAAGGAAATAAGCTAAAATAGACTTACACTAACCTAATAATCTATATTAGACATAACTAAGCTAGGAAATAAGGCAGATCTGCACAATAAGCCAAATAGCACTTAGCTAAAAACTGCATTCAAACCGCAAAGGGATGCACTTTTTGAGCTAAAAATACTCAAAGATGAAACTTTAAGAGATCAGCTGATTCCTACTAAAGCCTGGCCTACAAACTCATGAAATAGCTTTTAAAAATCATTTTGAAAATCAATTACTCAATGAAAAAATGGCTTGAAAACAGCTTATTGTACTTAGTATATGCTGAGTAAACTTTTGAAAAGACAATTAGCAACTTTTGAGCTAAAGACAAGAGTAAGCAAAGACCTTTTTATTAGGTACTAAATAAGTATGAGAGAGATAGACAATGACCTTAAACCTACTAGTATGGCAATATCAAGAACCAAACCACCTACATTACCTTTCAGATATTTAAACTAGAAATGGTTGTTTGCTGTTAATCACTGCTGATGCATTTCACAATAATGACTCAAATCCAAACTCTAATACAATTGCCGGCAAACAGAACTAGCCTCTAAACATAAATGACATTAAACTAAGAGCAAATTAAACTAATCTAAATAAAAACAATCAAAACTTAACAGCTTAAGGATCTGAGCTTAATGACTCAAATTTATAACAACTATCACAAATATATCAACATAAGATTAAACCTACAACAACTCTAAATCCTGATTTCTTAAACCTAGAAATGAGATTTAAAATGGTTTTAAAGGTTCAAATGGCCATGGACAGTATTAATTTGAGTTGATACTGCCATAAGCCAAACACCCCTTTAACTCCTTAAACCCCATAATAAGCTTATGAATATAGAAATTTAAAGCTTAAATTGCTAATACCAGATACTGCAGAGCTAAAATTAGACCTAATAAGCAAATGTACTCAAGAAAATAAGCAGATTAAAACGCTTAACACAATACTCAATAATTTTTTGGTTTTAAGATAGATTTTATCAATAACAAGAAAACGTAATCTACGCTATTTAAAGAATATATTAAGCATAAACATGATTACAATAAGCAATAATAAGCAATCTAAACTAACGAAATAAGGCAAATAATCAGATTTAAACTAATAGTACAATAAAACAAAATAAAATTTAAGCTAGAATGTAAAGAAGAAACTTAAAGAAGAAACTCAAATGAGCTATCAACAAGCTCTAGCATATCACAAGGATAAGCTAGTAAAGTCCAATAAGCTCTTCCAGGGTAATCTTATCATCCAAAGCAACCAAATCCATCCTTAGCATAGGTATTAAACTGATTTTAAACGTGTAAGTAAATTAGTGATCAATTTGAGTTCAATCTAAGCTTAGAGACTTAGATGAGCTTGAGATGAGATTTTGACTAGCTTATGGAATAGTTTCAAGCTTATTACACTTTTAAGTAAAAACTATGAAAGACACATTAAGCTTAAATGAAAACAAATACTTTTATTGATAAAAAGAATCACTGAATTACAAGTGTATATATAAAAAGAGAATTTCATTAATCTAAAGACAATAAGCTAAAAATTACATGTAAATACGCTACACAATAACTATCTAAAAACTACTCCTAATTAAGCTCTGATCCCATCCTGTGAGTGAGGATGCCCTTGTATTTATAGCAGGATAAGAAACTTTCAGTTCTCCAGTTAGTTACACGCTCTTTAATCCACACCCTTCTTCCTTTCAATCATTGGTTCCCAATCTTCACTGATTGGGATCTTTAAGTGAGCACACGATTGCCAACGTGGCAATCCTTAGTCATAGGCAGTTGCAACTTTGTTACAAGGGAATTAGTGCAACTCAAAATTCCCTTCCTGTGTTTTCCCCTCTCCTCCTTGCATCCACGAGTGTTCTCCTTGAGGTTCTGGCCAATGAAGGCCTTGGTGACGATTTTACGTCCTGGCCAACTCATAACTTGGTACTCGAATCTTAGAGCCACGCTGTCAATTGCCTTTTACCCCATGATTTTGAGGTGGGTAATTGCTGAGAACGATGATGAATAGTAACTTTCTACTCGCGCCCTTTTTACATTTTTAAACGTTTGAGGATTTGACCGAGGCTTGTGGGCTTTTACTTGGGTTGTGCGTTTGGGCCATGGGTTAATTAAAAGAGTTGGGCTACGGTTTTGGGTTAATATTTTAGGAGATAAACGACCGTTATCTCTTAAAATATAAAAGAGATAACGTGTAAGGTTTTAGGGTCTTTTGTGGAATATATTTAACATTGAGACTGATTGTATTTAGAGGGTTTTGTCCTTTTGTGGTTGACCAGAGTTGACCAGTTGACCATGGTTTGACTTGTTGACTTTTTGCTAGAAAACTTGAATCCTTTCTGTCTCTTTGTGTGCTTTTTGCATTCCCGTGTCCGTGTTTGTCCGGGTTTTGACCGTTTTCCTGTGATATTTGCAATATACGTACCTACACATTCACAAATAACAAAACAAGCAGTATTCAAGCATTTTATGCACATTCTTGGTCTTTTAGGGGTTATTTTTAATATAAACGGATATGTGTTTTCACACATATCAAAATTCCCCAAACTAAACGATTGCGTGTCCTCACGCAATATTATATGCTCTATAACCAAATACCTCAAAACCTCCCCAAACTAATCCTTTGAAAAGTAGCAAAATATTTTGTGGGGAGAGTTAAGAAGTCACAAGTTATAAAACACCCCGAATTCCCATTTTCCAAAGTTTTTTTTATTTTTATGATTTTCTTGATTTACAACTTACAATTTATTCATGTGTGACATAATGTAATGCTTTCATTATTCTTTGATAACTTTTAGGATCATGGAACAAAAAGCACTTAAAGTGTCCAAATGGATAAATTCACCGTCCCCGACTTTTACCTCTCCAAGCCAAACTTTAAAACAAGATCATTGTAAAATACAAGTAATGATGCTAACACTACTCATAAAAGCTAATTGTGTACTTACTTTTCCTCCCTTATTCCCTAATTTTGTATCTCAAGATTTTATTTAAGTCATATACCCGAAGGCTCTTTAAGACTTTTATTTCGATACTTATTAATTCAAAAAACAAAGTGTAACGGTTAAAATGAAATAATTAGTTCCTAGACCTTTTCAAAAGAAAACAAATCAATCAAGATTAAGTCTACATCAAGGCGACCAAAATTTGGCTTTTATTAGGTTACTTAAGCAATGTACCATTCACGTCATATACCCGAAGGCTCTTTAAGGTACAAACATGACAAAAATTAAGCAACATTATTAGACCATGGTTCTTTAGAAAGCTACAACACCGGCCACGCCTCCCACAAGATGCAGCAAACATATTTCAACTAAGGATTATTACTATGTGCTTTATTCTTAGAAGACTGCAACATCGGTTGTGAGCCGGCAAGATGCAGTAAACTTTATTCAGCCCACAGTTTTTTTAGATTCATACTTACTCCATATACCCTAAGGCTCTTTAAGGAATAAGCAGAATATTTATTCATATGATAT
>BQNB010021967.1:0-16989 GCA_026074375.1 Tanacetum coccineum | reverse complement strand
AGATATGGAAATCTTAGGATTTGTGTGCTTGTGCTTGGTTGACCGCGGCTAAGGAATGGGCAAAACAAAGAGATGGTTATTATCCAAAATAATGATCAACCGAGCAAACCTAAAAGCATCGATACTAACACGTCGCCAACGGGTTACGAAACCAAGGGATATACAACCAATGGAGTAATGATCCACACTAATATGTTAGGAACAATTAGTTCTTAAAAGAAACGTTTGATACTCATACGAGTAAACAATGCAACGAAAGAACTAACAAAACTCGCCTATATCCGAAAGAGCAGATTCCGAACAACCAATATACATCGAGACGTCGAATAGGAAAAATTGGGTATCCTTACTAACAAAGTACGATGAAGGGATGCTAAGCTTAAACTTAGGAAATCCGAACAAACAACCGAGCAAACGAGCAACCTCTATAATAGCAATACTAGGTATCCACAAATACTAGATAGAAGGGAAACTTACTATCTATACAACTCAACTTAACATATCCTTCAATTAGGGTAAGAGAATAATTTCTCTACTCATACCACCATCCTTCTCATGAATACACATATATATATATATATATATAAATTATTACACTACCACCTTACATTCAAACACAAATAAATGCAATCATGGTCACAAGTCTACGTGTGTGATGCCTTTATAATTATGTTGGCCACCATAATTATAAGTGCCTCCTTTTACACGTGTACTTACTTCCAAGATTACTATTATTAATCATAATTCACATATAAGCACATATTCCACATTGCACATCTTAAACCACTCAAACTTAACACATAAAAGATGCTCCATCAAATAACTACTTACTTATATCAAATTGAAATAGAAACGACAAAAAGGAACGAAAATCTTGCAACAATTCACAAAATACGAAATATCTAAAAGAAATAATCAATAACAACATGACGGGGTAAAGGATGGGATAAACTTATGCTGGGCCTCGCTTGGGTTTGACTTTGCCTCCGCAAGAATCACCCGACTCCGCGGGTCCAACCCTATTACGCGCATCTGACAAACGATCAACTATCCTATCTCCTTTGGTTCCATAAGAGGCTCCTTATAACGCTTAAGTCCAGTTGGGAAAACAGTTCCCTAACGAGACTTCTTACGGGTGAGGGAAAAACGTAGCTAAAATACTAAGAAAGTAATACATATTATATCAAATAATGGTAGACAAAATAATTAAATGAAAACTTAGCAAAATACAAAATATATAAGCTATGCAAAAATAGAGGGGAAGCATAACAGTTATAGCATTAAACACTTAAGCCCTAAATGCATCTACGCGAAGGACTCCTAGGTTATAGTCTAGGCTCAACCACCTACTTCTCTATAACCAATGGCTCTGATACCAATCTGTCACACCCCGCCAAGGCGGAAACGCGAGGCGTAAACAAGAATGGATATCATCACAACACATGGTGTCTATATAGAGAATACTAAAATGAAAACTAAAGTAAAGCAAAGACACAAAGTGTCATAACAATACCTAAAACCTAATGGTGTCTTTATTAATGAGAAATAGGTCTCGTCAATAAATGACATGCAAAACATAATCCAAACAATTCATGCAAACGCATTTATTCAAACAGAAAGCATAAAGAAACTCCAAGCATCCTACGGTCTCTTCTAGCCACTTCGCTCTATCTTAGCACCATTAAGCTCACCTGAAAATGATGCTTAAAACGTCAACATAAAGTTGAGCGAGAATCATAGGTTTACGACATACAACAATATCCCAAAATAAACTTTCAATTAGCTGCTGCAATTACCAAAACAATTCATGACAACAATTAACAACAACGGGACGGAACGTGCCCACGATCCACAATCATACCAAATTCATATGTGCGCTACATGGCCTCATATTAGCTCACGCAGTCTTACCACCGTCACACCTCGTTTTGCATATTGGGATCCACAATACCAAACATATCATATCGCAACACAACGGGACGGAACGTGCCCACGATCCAATACACATAACTACAGCAAGCTTAAAAACATTTTAACACGACAACAAGCATCATTCTCACCCCAAAATAACATGAGAAAAAGGGGCTATGAAACTCACCTTTGCTTAGCTTTCCAAAAGATTCCAACAAAAAGCTTCACAAACAACTAGCACAAATCTAAACAACAAAATAACTCGTGTTACACGCTACTAAGCCAAAAGCTTAATGCACATGTAACAATCATATGATGGATGTCTAAGGTGTTTAGTTACCCTCATGGGTCACCCCGACACCATGCCCGACATTAACCAATTCGTTTACACATTATTTCAAAGTCTTACAATTTACCCGAAAACGCAGAATTTTGACCTCACTTTACCATTTTCTAAACCAAACCTACTGAGCTTTATAAATTCTACCAAAAATCACAGGTTAAATAACATGAGTCTACTAACTCCATCATGATTCCCAAAGAGCCATTTACATGCACAAGTACTCCTAAGAAAATCAAACTTCAAAATAGTCCTAATTCGGATCTGATTGCACACTAAAAAGTTTGGACTTAAAAATCATACTTAGACTCCAAATCAGAAGCTCTCCTTTGGAGGATTTCAAAAGACTCCAAATCAGAAGCTCTCCTTACAACCAACGTTTGAATGACTTCCCGACCTCATAAACCTTCGAGGCCGGATGTTATGAAAACTAGACTCTCTGAGCTACGTTATAGACACTGGAAACTTGACAAAAGCTATTACCATCATTGAGATATCAGCCAAACAACACAACCCTAAATTCTGCCCCAATCTAAATCAAATTCTAACGCGATCTAAACCCTAACGAATACACCCATATGATCCTAATTAAACCCTAATCATTATAACATGTTTATTATATCATTAATTACAGATGTTATGAAACCCTAATTATCCATCATAATAATTATTACTGTTTTAAATGGTAAATACTCAAAGGATTATAATTTATACCTTAAATCTTCGAATCTTGAACACAAAAATCACCAAACTTGAAAAAAAATATTTTTCTTCTTCCTCCTTTGATAAAATTCGGCTGGGACAATTAAAAACAAGGGGGAGAAGGGTTTTTGGTATTTATAAGGTTTACAAAAAGGTTTAGGATAGATATCTTTTACCAATTTTAATTAGAGTAAGATTTGTTTTCTTTTTTTTTCCTTCCTTTCTTTTTGGCCGATTTCCCCTTTATATATATATATATATATATATATATATATATATATATATATATTATTTATTTATTTATTTATTAATTACTTAATTATTTGCATTACCTTAAGTTTTTATAAAAACCTAAGCTTATTTGAGTATACCTTTTTGCGTAAACGCAATTTACTAGACTTTTAAAATAAATAACTTTTCATTTTTATTTTAACCTAACTTTCCAAAAATAGAAATTCACATTTCATTCTTATTCTAACTACTAACATCTATTCATACCTAACATTACTAACACATAAATACGTATACGTAATAATACTTACACGATAAATCACTAAAACGCTTAAATCACAAAATCATTTCCTTGTCACCAAAAGTGAACGAAATGAATTCAACCAATCTCACCACCATTCCAATCTCATTGAGATGATCACACTCAATAGATTGACTACCAATTTCTCACATAATCCACATAAACGCATATAAACACATATAATTACATAACCCATTCATTACAACAGATACATAAGTCAACACTAATAGTTTGACTAACCTGCTCAAGTCATGGTTCTCATAATAAGCTTAGAAAGTACACAAATCTGCACCAGTTAGAATTAGGGTATAAACAATCCTTAAAGACAACATGTGTGATATTGGTTTATTGGGTGATATATAGGGTTAGGATAGACATGAGATACAAATTTAATTGTTGTTAAGATAAAAACACAAAGCAAATAGTCATATAGGGTCTAAGGTTTTCATAATCGGCTAGTGTCCATCCATAGTCCAAGTCTTCAAGTGCGAAAACTTGATCATATCTCCACATTGTGTTAGCTAATAATGAGATCTTGCAGAGCATACTAACCCATTTTTCGTAACTTTTGGATGGCTTATAGTTGCACCATCCTCAAAATCACTAGGTGACTTATAGTTGCACCGCCTTTATACATAGTTGGTTTTATAATACGTAACCAACCTCAGGAGTTTTCACATTATGTGGCTTATAGTTGCACCACCTTTATTTTTATTTTTATTTTTACAACACTCCTAGACATAAATAACATATCACTTACTTGAGATAAACAGTATCGGATGTGACAATACCAAGGGGCCTTCTATGATCAAAATAATATGTCATCAACGGAAGTGCCAATCTTCGAACCTATTTCCCTAAACCATGGAATTAGGTAGCTAAAAATTTCAATACAAAGATAACTATAGACTACAGGGTAGGCTAAGGCGAATGGTGTAACGATACATATAACATTGGGTGAAAACATAGATTGGTTTAACAAGGGTGATCTAAGGGTATCTTGCACTAATAATGAGTGCAAACAAAGGGTTTAACACGGTGGTCGACAAGTTAGCGTGACAAGTCGATAAACACATACATAAAGGCTATTTGAGTGAATTCCTAAATGTTTCCTTCTCGAACCATTTATTCCTGCTAATCAGTTAGGTCTCGAAATGATGTACAAGCCAAGTTCTAAAGTTTACAATACTACCAGCACACTCAATATTTTGGTAGATTTTTTTATAGTGGATGAAAATGGATCATCAGGCTTAAACCTAACCAAGTAATAATAAAGGGTAATGTGCATTCGATAAAGATTAATTCTTGTTCAGTAAGAAAAACATGTCAAATTTTTTAAAATTGGCATCATTTTTCAAAGAAAACTAGAAAATCGAAGGAAAGAATAAGTCAAGTGATAATTCTACTCTCATCCCCCCTACTTGGTTTGTACAATGTCCCTATTGTACATTATGGAAATGAAATAAACAGGAAAGAGTAGAATTAGAACAAGAAACTCTCTTGGATTTGTTTGTTATGATGAAGAGACAGCATGCTCTAAGCCATGCTCCATGTCTGTTTCCTCGAGCAATCTCCAACATCACATGCAACTTTACCAACCATCTATATTTCATCCAACTAGTCCAGTTTATGATGCTTCCTCGCAGATTGTTTAGTATCCAAGCACACCATTTGTGCATAACCTGTATGGCTGCAAGAAAGACTAATACCAAAAGCATAAATCCGAATAAAAGCATAATAGCATGAAATGTATAGGATGATAATACAAGAAATACAATCCTAACTCACTTTCGAAGGAATCACGGTTGCATTTAGCCTATGCAACAAGCCTTTTAAACCAATTGGTGGCCCAAGTGGATGAGTGAAGTCTCGTGAGGGTTTCCAGCGAACATACCCACAAAGTTTGTTTACCAATATACAGGGTTTTGTAAAATTCAAACAATTTAATGGTTTACAGAAAGTGATTACGGAGTAACCATGTCATGAGTTACGCCGTAATGACTTGGTTGCCAATTTTTGAAAATTTTATTAGATCAAGTTATGGCGTAATCATAGAAAGCAATATGCCGTAACAACATTGATTACGTCGTAACGATATGAGTTACATCGTAACCTGTTGTATATCAGCAAATAATTAACCACATAAAATGAGTCTAGGAGACCTCGAATTCCATCCCCTTGTAGTTAGACCCCTGCAAAACCAAGTAAGAAACATACAAACCCAACTAATCTGCAGGAATATAATGAAACAAGACAAAACATAAATTAAAAGATACGAATGGGGTGCCTCCCATGAAGCGCTTGTTTTTCGTTTGAGTCTCTAGCTTGACTCCACCCTTATTTACTAGGTAAACGAGTGTTCATCCCCTCACTTTGGATCAAGTGTGGGTGGAAATAGCAATAGACACCATTCGAGTGTTCATTTGCTACGGGGTATGGAAATGATGATTTGAGACCATACCTGGAAGGAGATTTCATTTCCCTATCTACCTTATACGGTTTAGTTGATAACTTATATGATTTACATGTTCCGTATAAGGGACTCATTGGTTGAGTATGAATGAAAGGCTCAAGTTTAGTGATAACTAAATGAACCTGTATTTTCGTAAAATGTGACTGAGGATCTTTAGCGAGAAGTCTTTCAAGCTCCTCTATATCTCTAGTAGGATTAGGATCAGCCTCCTCGTTAACCATAGTAACATTCACGATCTCATCTTTGAATTCATCCAAAAGTTCATCCAAAATTGATTTAGTAGCCACTGCTACATAATCATTATTAGGTGGTGTGGTATGGATGGGTTGTTGGATCAAAGGTTGTATTGCTTCGTCTATTTCATCAGGGACGTTAGGCGTGAGAAATTGCCTAATCCGTTCTACTTCCTTGAACGTAACATCCCACATGTTAAAAGTATCCCCATCATCACCATCTTCTTCCTGATCCTCCTCCAATTCAACATCCTGTTTACTAATACTAGAAAATTCATTAGTAGCGGAAAAATAGGAAAGTTAAGATGATTACCGCTTTTATGGTTCCTATCCCTGGATGTGTCATCATCACACCTATTCAGAATATTATCATGTCCCATTCACTTTAGGTTTTCAGCTCCTATTCTAAATAAGTCATCCGAGATCTCATCAAAGTTGGAATCCTTCTTATCCGCAGGAGTGTTAAGTGGTTGCGCGAAAAATCAGGGTGTGAAATCATTTGAGTGGTTATTTAGTAGTTTTAATTCTAGACCGTGTTTAGCAACATACATATTATATTCTGCAGTAGTCATACTTTCAATGTTCACATCGTTGCTTACATTGGTAGATACTAAATAATTCTTAGGATAGGGTTGAACAGGTAAGGAAAAAGGATATGGAGGGTGTAAGTTATGAGAATACGGATAGTTAAAAGTATTACTCTTATTCTGGTGAAAAGAGTTAAAATCCGCCTCATCGTAATTTGTTGAACTTCTTTTGGATCGAACAGTATTCCATAATTGCCTTTTGTTGATCCCAGTTAAGTTCTAATGATCAAATTTCTTAAGCTTGTTTAAGGTTTAGTTATGCTAGATAAATCTAACAAAATTTAATTAAGAAACTTTGTTTGATAATACTAAAGATTATGCGGAAACTAATCTTTAATAAAAGAAGAATTCTTCAATAAAACAGTAACACAAAACAATATAATTCAACAATAAAAGCTCCAATATTATTATTACAAATAATATAAATACTCTCCTAGTATTAGGGTTACAAAACCTTAAAGCTATGACAATTCTATGAATGACTCATTTTTTGTACTTGTGTAGATGATTGAGATTTTTTGTGTGTCAACCTCTATGCCCTAGGACCTCCTTTTATACACCAAGGAGTCCTAGTCGATTTACAAAATATTCTTAAAACTTAGAATATTCTCTATGATCTATTCTATAAATAACTCATACTTATCATGTAAGTAATCTTGATCTCCAATCAATCTTTATCCTTTCTTATGTCTTTATCCTTTCTCTAATAATAGAAACTCTTTCAGCAGTCTTAATCTTTAAGTAGTTGTAACTTTTGTACTAGCAACATTAACTTTCAACACCAGCAGTAGTAACTTATACACCAGCAACATTAACTATTTACAAGCAGTAGTAACTACTTAGAATATTTTCTTCAATCTTCACCAGTAGTACTAACTATATACTAGCAATACTAACTTTATACTAACAACACTAACTACTTAGCATATTTTTCATTAAAGTTAATGAACAACACTAACTTTTTCTTAGCAGCAGTAACATAAACCTTAGCAGCATTAACTCCAAAAAGGCTTTTAATCCTAACAATCCTCCCCTAAACTTGATATTCTTCTTCAAAATCTTAAGTTTCTTCATTAAAAGGTTCATTAATCACCAGGAGGATGCTTCCAAACACTTCATTCAGGTACATAGCCTTCCTTAAGCTGTTTCTTGACCAATCTAAGAAGCTCAAATACCACTTCACACTCATAATCAACTTAAAGCTTCACATCATTGAACATCTGATGTAGTATGTGATTTGTAAGTGGATACATCTTCTCAACTAATAGATAAAATAACATGGATTGCATTGTTACATAATGAACTCTACAAGAATCATAAAGCTTCCAGTTCAGCACATTAACTAATCCTTATTGTTTCTTCCATACATTAACTTCCACATGATGTTCAAACATGGTCTTCAAATTAAGAAGTCAGAACTTATCCATGTAATTCACTGGCTCTGTCTTCTTAAATCTAGCTTTGACTATACTCCAAAGAACTTCCAAGTCTTCTCTGTCAAAGTTTTTAAGCATCTTTCCAAAAGTTAAATACATCTAAGAATTACCATCTGCTATGATAATTTGAAAATAGCTTTTCTTTCCTTCTTTGTAGATCTTGTAGTCAACAATGGTTGGAGATTTAGTAGATAAAGGTGTAGCATCAATAGTGACATCATCTCCATCATCTAGAATTATTTGTAACATTGCTTAAGCTCTTCAGACTCTTTGTCTTCTTCTAACTTTTGCGTTTTAGAGCTTTCTTGTTCTAGCTCTTCTCTTACTCTCTTTAAACTGCTCTCATGTGCTATCTCTGCTTCTGCCTTCTTGGAACTCTCTTCCACCAGCTCAGTTCTGTAGTCAACAAAGGTATTCACCCTTTTTATTGCTTTGTCAAATAATTCTTGAATATTGGCAAAGGACTCGTTCTTCAAACTTTTGGGCTTCCATCCTTCTATGTTTTTCAAATAAGTACACATGATACTCCTTTGTTGAACTCTTATTGGTAGTCTGTTCCTGGTATGTGCTTAATTACACATACCATTTTCCATTAAAAACGGACTTAAATGACTAAAAACGTACCAAAAATACATTGTATTTGTATGTTTTGCATTTGTATTGTGCAGGAAACGGATATTCAAGAAAAGGACAAAAACAAAGCTAAAAATGACAAAACCGAGCACGAGAATGAAAAGAGCGTGAAGAAACAGTCAAAGTCAAAAAGCCAAAGCCAAAGTCAACCCCGACAAAGTCAAGTCAAAGTCAAAGTCAACTCCGAGAAGCTGAATCAGAAAAATACAAACTTGAGGAACCAAAAATGCCAAATCATTAAGTTGTATTTTAAAGATAAAAGGTTCAAGGGCTGAAATTGCAATTTACTCAAAAATATAACTTTAGGGGTTGAATCTGCCAAACCCCTAAAGTTGTATTACCACAAGGACCATGCATGTAATTAACAAGTACGAGTTGAGGGGGCATTTCTGCCATCTCCCCAAACACATATCACCATAAGGACTAAGGGTGCAATAGGACATATATCTTTGAGGGGCCAAACATGTCGAAACACCAAACCTTCACCCCTGTTACCCCCAACCTTTATAAAACCAACTTTCCCGCCCAAACAAAACCCAAGAACACTCACGGGCTTTCTCCCTCACCCTTTTTACCCTGCACCATGAAAAACTCAGAGGATAAAAACTCTCCCTCTCCCCCACTAGCTACCCTCAGTCACATGATACCAGCCACCTTGGCAATCCTTCACCTTTTTCATTGATAAAGGCATTTCGATGGCTGTGATGATCACAAAAGAAGCACAAAGTGGAATCAAGGGCTGGGATTACTTTTGGAATGCACTCACAGAACAAAAACACCTTTGTTTGCTCTCACAAAGGAAGCACAGCTGGAAGAACCAAGTTTGAAGATCTTTAGCTATAAATAGGACCATTTGTAAGCCCTTAAGAGGCATCCAATTTTCTTAGCAGCTCTTTTAGTTAATTTGTTAGTTATTATCTTTTAAATTCCAAGTCTTGTAACTTTTTTAGAATTAATGAAAAATTTGAGGTTTTAAGTTCTAAAATTCTATTTTTAAGTTTTAAATTTCATTGTTGTTGAATAGTATAAAAAGCTTTAATAAGCTCTTTACTGACATTAAAGCTGCCTTTGCTTATATCCTTTAAGTTTTCTCATAACTTAAAAGGGTTTAAGCCTTTTTCTAAAAAATCACTTCAAAAAACCAAAAAACAAGCCACTGGAAGATAAGCCAGAAACGGATGGGCTTATGGGCTTATTTACTAGCTTATTTATAAGCTAGAGCTTATAGACTTAAGCTTTCTAAAGCTTGTTTGATCCTTGTTAAGCTAGGATCAAGGTTAGACTTTATTTCACCATTTTTATTGCTTATTGCTTATCATCTCATTATGTGCTTATTTTTGTTCATAATTGCTTATTTGATTTTAAAATGACTTATGCTTGCACATTTTTTGCTTGTGTGTGCTTTTTATAGCTTAAAATTCCCTTTTTCAGAATTAAAGGGGTGTTTGGCATAAGCCCTCAAATGGGTCAGTATGGTAATGTAATGGGTTGGGGTCACTAAGACTATTTTAACAAGCTTAATTATAGTCTCATAAGTTGTTTTTACAAGTTTTTATAATTTAAAACTCATAAGTTTAGAATTTCACATCTTTGGTTCAAGTCTGTGTTAATCTTGACTGCTAGATTTGCTTATTTTTACCCTTGTCTTAAGATAGCTATTAGTCCATGTTGTATTGTCCATTTAAGATCATTAGATGCATTAGAATTAAGCTTAAAGTTCCTGCAATTGTTGTTTTGGTTTAGCATTGCTCTGACATAATAGCCTAGCAGCTTCATATGTCACTTTTTAAGCTCAATTTTAGATAAGCTAAAGTCATTCTTAGGATCTGAGTTTGTGAGCATAAGCTCATTAGGAGTCATTCTTAATCTGTTTTACCTTAATCTCCATTTTTAAGCTCTTTAACTAGCTTAATTCATAGCCTGCATAAGTCACTTTTCCTTTTAAAGAAAAAAAAACCAAAAACACCTCCCCTGGTGCAAAAGCTCATTTTGTCAGCCCTTTTAAGCTGACCTCTAGCTTGTCAAATTATTTGTGCTTAGCATTTTTAGAAAGCTTATAGGCTAAGCTTTAAGCCCCTATAAGCTCAGCCATTGGAATTCACTCTTAGGGCTTAAAAATAAGCCCTAAAAGTGACCCAAGAGCCTGTTTGGCCTGCAGCCAAAGTCTTTTGGCTTATTTGCTTATTCCAGCTTTTCTATCTGTTTTAATTACTTAAATTTGTTTGCAAATGCTTATTAGGATAGGGCAAATATATGTCTTAGTTTGTTTCTCAATTTCACTTGCTTAATTGTGCTTAAAAAAGCCAACAGTTTAGCTTGTTGTATGCTTTAGTGTGGATAGCCATTTTTCCAGCTTATTTGCTTATTTATCTCTGTTGAATTGTGCTTATTAGAGTAGTCTAAGTTAGTTTATGCTTATTGATTGTTTAAAATTAAACTATATATAATAAAATATATAATAAAATATATAATAATATATATAATCTAAAAAACAACACAAATCAATAAAACCGGGAGTAGTATAGAATGTTCCAGGGTCGTTTATCCCCAACGAGGCTGTGCTGGAGAATCGATACAGTCGGAAGATTGAAGTTTGAATGAGAGAAATGATTTGAGAGTGTGGAAAGATAAATTAAACAATAACAAACAAAAACGTTTAAGAAAAACCTAAAAATTATGAAATTAAGCTAAAAAACCGAAGCAACGAATCCCCGAACAAAAGGTTAAAAACATAAAATCTTCAAAATTAACCCTACCCAAGAAATTTTGTACTCTAAACTACTCTAGGGGACTAAATAACGAAGAATGAAAAAGACTAGACTGAAAACGAGGTCTTTGAAACCCAAACACTAGCTAAAGGTCAAGACAAAAACCGCACCCGAGCCCCGTTCTTTAAAAATAAAAAAGTTACAAAAATGACCCTACGAAAATTTTTGTATTTTTCCTACGTACTATATGACTAAAGAAAATTTTCTAAAAAAGAAAAATATTTTTTTGATAATTTTTATATTTTTTATGAATTTTTTAAACTTTTAACTAAATTAAATTATAAAAAATACTAAACTATTTCTAAAAATTCTAAAAAATTTACTAAAATTACTTTGCACTAAAACTAACCTACGAAAAATAAGAAACCAAAAATTAAGCTTATAAATAAGCTCGAAATAAGCTGGAACAGCTTATGGCTTATAGGGGCCAAAAAAAGGGTAAATACAAAACCGCTTGGGACTCTAACAGAGAAGTCCCAAGGGCGCAGCGGTAACACTAGTTATAAAAAGAGAGGTGTATCGAGGGTAGAGGCCCGGGTTCGAGTCTTGCTCACCCGGGTCACCCCTTGTCTCCTTTTTTTTTATGAAACTTTTTGAACCAAACTTGTTAAGCTCCTTGAGCTTAACAATTTTTAAAACTATAACTTTTTTAGATAAGCTACAAATAAGCTGAAAACGGGCTTCTAAAGTGGACAGAAGCTTAAACAAGCTTAAAAGCAAAAAATGGCTAAGTCTCTTTGAACTGTTTGGGCAAATAAGCTAAAATTTAAACTGATAAGCTAAAAGAATTAACTACCCTATCCTAAATAAGCACTAGTGACTAAAATGTAATAACTAAATAAGCTTAAAAGGGCTTATATTGACAGAAAACCTAACCAAGCTTAAAAGGCAAAATGGCTTATGGCAC
Source organism: Tanacetum coccineum (assembly GCA_026074375.1). Classification (NCBI taxonomy): domain Eukaryota; kingdom Viridiplantae; phylum Streptophyta; class Magnoliopsida; order Asterales; family Asteraceae; genus Tanacetum; species Tanacetum coccineum. Next base: position 4,467 of record BQNB010021967.1, on the reverse strand, counting down.
TTGACTGTTAACACAAACTAAGCTAAGAAAATAAGAAAATGAACAAACTAACTTATCACACCATCCTAATGAACTACTAGGAGCACAAATAAGCTAATGAGATAAGCTCAATAAGCTAGAAGTGGCTTAATACCCTCAGCAGTACTAACTTGAGAGTTAGTACTGCTAGAGTAAATTTAAGCTTAGGGACACACTTTTGGGCTTAAAATAAGCAACAAAAGAAAGCTTCTTAAGGACTGAAACAAACAGGACTTTTAAAAGGGCTTATTGGCTTTTTAGAAAAGCCAAAAGCTCATATTGAGGTTCACAAATAAGCTAGAAAAGATGACTTAAAAAGGACCCCTTAGCACCAGGGGAAATAAGCTAAGGACAAGGGCTTATATTGACAGCTTAAAATAAGCTGTCAAATAAGCTCAAAATAAAAAGATAAGTTAAAACAGATAAAGAATGGCTTAAAGTGAGCTTATGCTCAAATTTTAAGCTTCTAAGAACAAAGAAAACATGCTGATTTTAGTTCTTGAAAAAGGACTTTTTCTTTTATAAAAATGGCACTTAAATCTTTGGCAGTTTTGACTCAAAAAGTCAAATGACTCAAAGTTCTTTAGACAGCTTGTTTAGACACTCAAATAACACACTTTTTAAACCACAACTCAAGTTTACAATGGCTTATCCAAATAAGCCATTGTATCTCTTTTTTAAAACCAACAGTTTCAAAGAACACTTGTTAAAACTTGAAAAACAGGCTTTGACTAAAAAAACTTTGGAAAAACAGATTAAAAGGGCTTAATGACTTAAGCCAAGGCTATCCTTATGACACCAACCCATACCTTCCTTGTTTTGACCCGTTTTCATACTTAACCCAAACACCCCTTTATATTTTAAAAATGATTTTAAAACATATAAGAACTGTTTTAAGCTCAAAATTTTTGAAGTTGACTAGCAAGCATGCAATAATAAGCACTAAAGAGGTAATAAGAACAGGAAAATAAGCACTTTGAGAAACTAATAAGCTACAACAGAAATAAGCTATTTTAGGCAGTTTTTGAGCAAATTGCATGAAAATGAAATGAAATCAACTACAAGGCATACTTAAGCATAAATGAACACAAATAAGCACAAAAGACATAGATAAGCTGAAAATAAGCTAATAAGCAATGCTACAGTAACCATAAGCTAAAATTTAAAAAGAAAATGTACCTTAAATCCTTGCTCAAAACAGGATTTAGTGAAACCTAATAAGCTCTAAACCTACCCATAAGCGACTACGCCACCTACCCAAAGCTTAAAATAAGCTTAAACTAAGAAACGCCAATGAGCCCTCAAAATTTTGCTCCATTCATCCAAAACTTGAGCAAACAGTAACCCTTGGCTTTCCTTCTTAAAAATTTTCCTTAAATTTTGTATAAAAGTTTAAAACATAAAAATGGCATATTATTGAAAGAGCTTATAAGGTTGTTTAAAGAAAAACAAGTAACTTAGACACAATGTGAAATTAAAGCTGAATTTTCATTAAAAGAAAGTACAAGTACATTAAAAGATAAACTGAATTTTAAAGATACAAAAGCTAACTGTTACTAACTTAACTAAAAAACTCACTTTGCCTCAAGGGGCTTACAACAGTTTAAATAGCTAAACGAGCTCGGGTTTTGGACTTGGTCTTCTCTCTTTGTCTTCACTTGGGTGTGCTTCCTTGTAGACACACAAATGACTTGTGTGTTTGTTGTGAGTGTGTAGAAAACATAAGACAATCCTGGCCCTTCATTTATCTTGGTGCCCAAGTCGAAATTTATCAACCATTGATGAATTTGGTGGGAATTTGGATTGCCAACATGGCATACCCATGTGGGGGGTGGGGTAAGTTATGGTGATGGTTTTGGAGGCTTGTGGGAGGTCAAACGAGGATGATAGAGACAGGAGGTGGGGTTGTGGGATTTGGCGGGAAATTGATGAGGAAGATGTACAGTGATTCGAAAATGGGGTGAGGGTTTGTGGGTTTGGCAGGTTTGGTCCTCCAAGGTTATAACATTGTTTGCAAGTTAAGTCCTTGTGGGTTATAGATATTTCGGGACTTGGCAAGAACACCCCTTGAGGGTTATAATGAGCATTACACCACAAGTCCTTGTTAGTTACATCTTTAGGGACTTGGCAGACTTGGTCCTTGTAGTTAACACTTTGGGCATTTGGCAGTTTTGCCCCTTGCAATCATTTTCTTCTTTTTCCTCTTTAAATAAGTTTAGGGACTTGGCAAACTTGGCCCTCAAACTTATTTTTCTTCACTTGTTGCCTTTGGATTTGTTGGGGTTGACTTGGGTTGACTTTTTGACACTTGGGCTTTGACTTGACTTTGTCTTTTTCCACGCTTTTCCATTCCGTGTCCGGTTTTGTCATTTTGGCTTCGTTTTTCGTCTTTTTCTTAGATATCCGTTCCTGCACAATACAATTAGCAAAACAAGCATATTTTTGGCATTTTAAGTCCGTTTTTGGTTATTTTAGCTCGTTTTTAAAGGTAAAAGGTATGTGTAATTAAACACATACCAAAATCCCCCATACTAAGGTATTGCCGTGTCCTCACGCAATGCTATGAAGTAAGCATTTAGAAAACTAAGAATCTTAATCACCCTCGACTAATAACTTGGAAAAGTAGCTAAGTGTTCATCGAGGAAGTTAAAGACTCATAAGTTTTGAAAATCCCCGTCTTTACCATTTTTTTATATGTACACCTATTTCTACACATCTTTTTGTATTTTTCATTTTTTCATTAATCAACTTAACTAGAATGTTTTGACTTTCGTTATTTAATAACTTTAAGGGATCATAGAACAAGATGCATTTCGATCCGACCTATAGTTCAATACATTTTTGCGGTACGCGACTAATGTAAAATAATTCATTATTACATACTTGCATATATATAATTATTTATATATATAATCTAATATATATATATATCTTATATATATATTTATATTTTATTATATATTTATAAACCTATTACTACGTACATACGATTATGTACTACATTCTTCAAAATAAAAAATATGGGGGGTTTTTTTGGTGACTCTCAAATCTTTTCAACTTTGACGCTTAACAATATTACAACATTTTCCATAAAGTTTCTATTTTTAGAAAGTTACCGAAAGTAAGGATAATATAATCCGAACTTCATATTTCGTTATCAATTAACTAACATTACAGAACATTTTGCTTTATTTACAGACTATATTCAGATGTTTACGACATGTTGACTTTCAAAAGTCATACTTAATAGTTGTCTTTTTTTACCCCAAAAATAACCAAACTTGACTCGGTCGTAAAACGTTCATTATTAAGAGTTACGTGACGATCCACCTAGCGAAACGTAGCTTAAGGCGAACACTATCACTTGATATCATCAAAAATAACTTTCAAAAATTTCTCGACTCGCTACGGTTAAGTCAAAATTTCTGGTCAAACTTAGCATGTACAAAACCCATTAAAAATCATATTTTTGACATATTCCAACTATCAAAACATGCTTAACTAGCCTATATAATTATACCAAAACCATCAAACTTTGGTCAATAACTAAACACGCTTTCAATAATTTCTGCACTTGAATCTTATAGCAATAACCATATAACAATCAATATACACAAATTAATCAATACATAAACATAACTAGAAGCTCACAATACTTTCAAGAAAATCAAACTATGGCTTCCCTGCTTCTTTTGAAATCGTACGAACCACAAGACCAAACCAAACAACCTTTTTCAATTAACCAACTTGCTAATAACAACAATCTAGCTATTTTAAACACCCCTTTATACACGAAATTCACATGAACCAACCAAAAATCTAACTTCTTCAAATATTATTGCATGTGAGGTTTTAATAGGTGGGTTTTATAGCTCTTGAAACAAGGATTAATAATATGTAATTTGATCTTAATGCATGTCGGAAAATAAGCCGAAAAAGTGGTGTTTGTGGTGGTGGCCGGTTCGAAGAGAGAAAGAGAGAGAGAGTGAAATTTTTTGGTAAAAGTTTATAAGTGTGTGTTGAGGTCCTATTTATAGAATTAGACTTTGACATCTTGGCAATTTAGGTCCCTCCATTCTTAAGCTCTTTTAAAACTAGTACGAATGTGTTTCTTTCGTTAATAAATTGGCCTAAAACTCGGGTCACACCATGTTAGTAAATATTTTAAATCCGTCCCACTAATTTTACTTTGAAACGTTTAATAAAACGTTAAACCTCGTAAAACATGACCTTTAAACACGGTTTTTTACAAAAACTCAGGGAAACACCATAAAATATAAAAATAACATAATCACGCTCTTGGAGCAACAATATAAATTTTTCTGACTTTCTTAACCGCTAAAAACAAATAGAAACTCAATCACGGCATGAAATTACCCTATAAATGGAAATTCTTATCAAACCTTATATAGTTTAAAAAACTATAACTATTTACGTAGCAAAAATAAT
>BQNB010021966.1:3398-63572 GCA_026074375.1 Tanacetum coccineum | reverse complement strand
TCATAACATATAACATACACGAATCGAACTAGAAAAGAGAAAGAGAGTGAGTTGTTTAGAGAGAGAAACTAGACAGAGAGTTGAGAGAGAAAAGAGAAAAGATATTATTTAGAAAAATGAACAACTAGCTTTTTCTAAATAAGAAAAAGCTTATATACCCCGTCACGTTAAAGGTACGCGCGGGATATTTAACTAGGACCCGGGCTCGGGTTTTGCTTGGGATTAAACCCGAAACATATACAATATTAGATTAACTATCGAGCCCGATTCCCGATACTTTCCTATTACAACGTTAACTAATTAATTGACCGAGACTAACATACATAATGAACGAACTTCATGTTCGACTCAATATTTTAAGGCTAACAATCTCCCCCGAAGTGAGTTCATTGATGACACTCCTTCATGAGATAAGTGAGATTGCTTTTTGTCGTTAAGCTCATGTGTTCTTGGTCTTTCTCTTTGTTCTTTGTTGTAAGCTTGTTCCTTCATGCTTTGCGATCTTTACTTTTGGCCTTTGTCATTGTCTTTAACGTCTATGCCATCTTGCGTCTTTGACCAACATGCTTATACTATTGCATTATCTTGAAAGCTTTAAATCAGAGTTAGCGGAAGTCTTTGTCTTTATATCTTAAGCTTTCTAGATAGTTTGACTTTGTAGATTGAGCATTTGAATGGGATTGAGGTTGCCGTCACCACCGTTTGACCTGCAGGTTTACGTTAGTGATAAACGAGAAAATTGATTTGAAAATCAATCGACGTGTCACTCGTTAAAGTGTTTTTGTAACACATCGAGAGTGTTGATCGTGCCGGATTCACACCGTAAATATATATAATATATAACAAAATATAAAATATATAAAGAAGTGTAAAAACCGCATATAGAATCTCGCAAGTCACCTACCGCAGTGCTGTTTGATGATGACACTGGAAGGATTTCCATTCGTCATTGTGAATACTAAAGAGTATCACTCTGAATGTTCTGGCAAATATCACAATGATATTGCGTAGGACTCTTGATAACAGCTTGTGAACTTGATGATGTTCAACAAGTGTTTGAAATGGAATGTGTCCTAACGAGATTTTGATTGATCTCTTGGCTCTAGACTCGATTAGTGCATTTTGGTTTTAGTACTCGGAGGCTGGAGCAGATTGCCACCTATTCAATATCAACAATCTCGGAATGAGATGTCAATAGATAACGTGTGTATCTCCGTGACAAATGAGACAAGTTTCTGTTGAGAGAAACCCGAATGGCTGGGAAGGGTTGTGCATTGCATCACTGGGTCCATGATGTCGTTTTCAATACCAGCAATCATCTTGTGATTCTGATAGCATATGTATTGACCCGGTTTCTGCCTTAAGTTGTGTGGAGGGCTTCTTTCTTTAGACCCTTTATCCATACATTTCTTTTTAATTCTTCAACGCCTTCAATGCTTACCAAGACGTCATTACTAACACCTTGTTGTGATTGTTCCAGTGTTAGCTCAATCTTAGTCGGCATTATTCCCATTTACATTCATCTCCAATCATACCTAAGGACTGCTATTTCTAACTTTGGATTATCCTTGGGTAGATCCTCCGGTTCTGGTTGGATCATAGGATTGATTCTTAACCTAACCACCTTATTACTTCAGAATCGTCGTGAAATTAAGATGTTGTTGGGTATAAGATCGAACCATAAAACCTTTTCAGCACATTGAGTCAATTAGATCATATTTTAAATACATTTTCTCCCCTTATTTTAAATAATAAACACTTAGTTTTTGAAATACCTTGTGATTAAAATATGTCTTGAAAAATCTGTGGGAGAAAATATGGTCAGCATGAATGGTTTGGAACATTTTGATAATGTTTTGAATACATAAGAATGGTCGTTGATGATGTATCCAAGAACATTAAAACTTTGTTTTTCGAAAAACTCCCCCTCAAAAATAGGACCAATTGAGAAATTGTTGTCTTTTGAAAACACTGTGAGGGATGGAGTGTTGAACACACAATTTTGAAAGATTATGAATTGTCATCGAGAAATTCTTGAAAAATTGTGTTCAACTTTTTGAAAAACCAGATGTTAGAGGACTTCTCTTCTAACGCTAAGGGTAAGCGCACTGAAACGTACACTATCCTTTTTCTTGAGCTAAAAACATTGAATGTCTTGTAAGAACAGCTCAAGACCGAGAAACGTTAATTTTCTCGTTGGGAGGATAAGTTATAAACCTTCCTTTATTTGAAGTCCGGGTTATGTACTGATATTTGCACATAAGCCATCTAGAAAATTAGAAATGACATGTTTTGAAACTATTTGCAACTCTCGCTCGAACTTCATTTACACACCCGTGTCAATGTTAATCGACATTTCTAAGCACGTAAATGTTATCGATTCCAAGAGACATGTCGAGAAGAATCTTTTTGGAAATTTTCTATTTTTCAGATTTTGTATTTATATATATACCTGTTGTCCTCAGCATTGCTATATGATGGTGGAATAGTAATTCCAACTCTTGTCATGATGTAGCTGTCTTGACTGCTAGAGGAACAACTTTTGGAACCAGCTTTGAACTTGACGGTTCATTGCTGTGGTCTTGAATTCTGAGTTCTGAACGGTTATGATCAGAAGTCATTTGATGAAGAACGAGGCCTGAACTGATGTGAACAGACATCATTGCCATGAAGACCGAGGCTTGATCTGCTGCGATCAAACGTCTTTTAAACATTGAGGAACGGGGCCTGAAGTGTTATTTTCAGCAGACACCATTTAACATTGACGACCGAGGCTTGAACTGTTGTGTTCAAACGTCATTTGAACATTGAGGAACGGGGCCTGAAGTGTTATTTTCAGCAGACACCATTTGACATTGATGACCGAGGCTTGAACTGCTGTGTTCAAACGTCATTTGAACATTGAGGAACGGGGCCTGAAGTGTTATTTTCAGCAGACACCATTTGACATTGATGACCGAGGCTTGAACTGCTGTGTTCAAACGTCATTTGTGATCATCAGATCAAAATTCCTTGAAGCCCTGTTTTCTGAGATATCTTTCTTTTTCGCAACCAAACTCTGAGTCCTTCCTCTGTAGGATTGAACGATGTACCTGTACTTAAGAGAGTACCTGCACTGACATTAAGAGCTTGTTCGCTTTCACATTGGTTAGGGATATCTGCATTTGAACCATTTGGGGGTTCACTTTCAACCTTTGTTGTGCTAGAGGCGAATGTCTTTCCTGTTGGAACCCATCTAAGACAAACAGTCTTGAGAATTCTACCCTTATTTTCTCTACGGGTTTGTTTCTGTTTGTTGTCTTATTGGATGGAACCTTAGCACGCGAGTTGACTTCTTTCAGGAATTTTATTACACAAGCGTCATGATTGGCATTAAAGACACATTTCTGACATGTCGAGCAAACAAAATGTTTGGAGTCAGAAAAATTTCTAGGGATCCTAGAGTGTTTATGTGTCTTTTTCTTAGCTTCCTCTAGGTAGTGATTATGAACAATGTCGTTTGAGCTATACCTAGATGAGCTTGGTGCAATCATGTGATGAGGTTTTGCAGGGGCAGATTCTCTTCCCTTAGGCAAATGATGTGTAGTGACTGGTTTTGACAAGTCGTTGTTCACATCAACTTGGGAGGCAAACCGTGGTTTTGAAATTCTAGGTCTTTCAGACTTAAACGCAGTCGGTTGTCTAACAACGGATTGGTTTTTAAGTGGTTGTCCAACCGGTTTTCCCAAGATTTTTTTTTTTGGTAAAGGGAGTTACCCCGGTAAATATATTAACAAAAAAAACGTTAAGTACAAATGGAATACGGCTGAAGTACCGTATTAACCTCAAGCAAATAATGCTTGATAAACTAGTGCTTATGACATGACATAAGACACACAACAGACTAACTATCAATAACAAAACAATAGCTAGACATAAACACCAAATTCGCAAACTCCAATAGGAAAAAAGAGCACGGCCCTTACCCAGCACTTCCATCATGATCAATACACTTCTTCGGCACCTTCCACAAATCGAGCAGCAGCCGAGATGTAGAAGAGATCTTCTTAAACTTGAAAGTAACCAGCTTTAAACGAACCGTAGAACAAATAGATTCAACGAGGTTATCGATCGACAAAATCTTCTTCGAAAATAATCTTGAATTACGCTCCTTCCAAAGAAAATAAGCCGTAGTAGCAACAACTACACGAGCAATAATGCTCACAACTGATCGGCCCTTTGAGATGGGAATAAGAAACGCCAAGATACCATCCATCCGAGCATCAATAGAGTCCATACCACAAAGAATCCGAATTTTCAACCATACCTGCAATGAATATGGATGATTAACGCCAACATGATCACGCCAAACTAGACAATCGTCACGCGATTCACAAATCAGAGGCACATGAATCGAAACAATATCCAAATTCCAACCCTTGTTGTGACGAATCTGTCTTCTCTGCTAAAGGAACAATATTTTGTCTTGGGGGCACGGGGTCAGAGTTGTCATAATCTGACGCCTTTTCTCCTTGAGGAACGAGGCCTGAAGAGACATTTTCAACAGACATCTCTGTCGTTGAGGTGCGAGGTCTGAACTGTTTTGTGATCAACATCATTTGTATATTCAACAAACTTGATTGAAATGGACTTCAACTATTAAGCGTGTTCTCTTGTTTAAACACGATAATCCCTTTGACTGAGTAGAATATCCCACCATGACACATGGATCCCCTTTTTCTTTCATCTTATCCAGATTTTCCCCATCTCTAGTTATGTAACAAATGCAACCAAATATGTGAAGATGTTTTATTAAAGGTTTCCTGTCATTGATGATGTGATAAGCCGTCTTTCCATGAGTGGATATGATGATTGATCTGTTTTGAGTATAGCATTGACGTTGCAACTGCTACACCCAGAATGAAAAAGGAAGCTTAGAAAGGAAGCATCGTTCGAGCACCTCAACAAAAGTACGGATATGTACTATTCGACAACGCCGTTTTTGTTGTAGATTTCGAGGATGGGAAGTTTGATGTTCAATGCCTTCTTCTTGAAATAAGCCATGGAGTTGTTCTTGTTCAAGAACTCCGAGCCCTGTCTGTAGGGACAGTAATAACTTGAGCATGAATATTGCGTTGAATCAATCGTGAGAGAAGATTCTTATGAGACTTCTGGTGTTTCCTCCTTGGAGTCGTAGAAAAAAGAAGTCCAAGTGTATCATGAATATCATCAACAATCACCATAAAAAAAAAAAGAATACAAAAAAAAACAAGAAAATACTTCTTCCTCATTTATGCTTGCAATGCGCATTGGACCAAACAAGTCCATGTGAAGAAAATTTAGCCTTCCTTTAGAACTAGGAACTGTTTTTGTCTTGAATGAACTTCTTTTTGCTTTACTCATTTCACAAGACAAACAAAGTTGATCCTTGACATATTTCAACTTAGTAAGCCATTCACAACCTCTTTCTTTTGAGAGTAAAGAGTGAAGTAATCGAAGTTCTAAGATAAAAGCCTTCGATTGCCAAAACCAAGCTTGAGTTGGTGAAGCTTTAGCCAAGAAACAGATTGGAGTTATGAAGATTAGTTTCTTGAAGAAAAAGATATGGTGTAAGAGATCAATCCACGACACCATTAAGTAAATCGTTTTCCCTGAAGATCAGCTCACAAAGAAAGTAGATTCCTGAAAGCAACCCCAATCAGCAATCACAGAATTGACCAACCGAGAAAATATTTATATTGAGGCCTTCGACATAATAAACCCGTTTGATCGTGACATTCCCCTTGAATCAGATCTCTCATAACGCAAGAATTGGAGCAAACTGAACATTTATCCAAAAACCGAACATACCCCGAAATTTCTCACAAAATCACACAAAAGCTTGAGAATTCCCCGTCATGGTGCATATGTGCATTCAGAGTCAACCAATGAATAGATTGAGTTGTACAAACCGCAAGAGAAATAAAGGACAATGTACATTGGACAAATTGGATCCTAAGTAATCTGATATCCTTCAAGACATAAGTTATCCTAGAGACAATGTCAATAGTGGGACTAATACTTGTTGATTCATCATCTTATCCTATTCTTGGCATCCAAATCTTTTGGTCCAAGTGGCTTTTTTCTGTCCATAAATATTCCTATGGACATCACTCTAGCTATCCACCATTTTCCATTCCTGATTAGTATTCTTATACAACTCCTATAGTAACTCTTGGATTTCCTGATATGTAATCTGATGCAACTATTTTCTTATGGGTGTTGCAATAGATTTGTTCGCTTTCTCTATTGGTTTACTAAGCACTTAATAGGCACTACATTAGGCTTTCATAGTTCTAGCATTCACGTCTTTTTTTTTTTTTATTTCAATATCGAAAACACAACACATGGATTAGAATTAAACACACATGTTCCACATTCAGCACAAACAGCATTTTCATTTGAAGTTCTGGAGTTTGAACTGTCATTACACGCAGTTACAGACTTTGTTTTCTTAGAAATACTAGAAATCCTATGATGGTCCTCTGCGTCCTCTTTTGAAGAACTTCACTTGACTATTGTTTTGGCACGACTGTACATCTTTAACTTTGTATACACTTAAGCTGTGGTCGCTAACAGTAGTAGTGTGAATTACTCCTGAAGAGTTTAGACATGTGAGGATTATTTTTATCCTAGAAGCATGAGGCAACTGTGGTGTTCTAGTTTTGTGTTTGTGTGGAGGCAATTCCTATACATTCCAGTTTAAGCACATTTGTGTTTCGAACCGCTTGGTTTCTATTTCAGAGGGCAAATACTGTTAGTGACTGGTTAAATAAACCACCAACGCATTAGTTTTATTAACCGACTGATTCGTTTGAAAATTTCTCCCATTGCAGAAATTTGGAAAAAGGAAGTCGGTTTTTCGCTAAAACTGATGGTTTATTTGGAATCCGTTGACATTTGGTTGTCAACAACAGACGGTTTATCAACTGAGTTTCCACAGACTTTCCCTTTTGTTACCAGAATGAGTGTCTTTAACTCATTAATCACCATGATCTTATCTTGCATCTGAGCTTTTAAATCTTTGGATTTCATGATATTGTTCACGTTCTTTCCGAATACATTTGAAGCATTTTCCTTGCAACTGGGTTGTTTTTTTAATCTATTTTCTTTACACTGTTGAAAGAAAGTTCAAGAGAAAATTGAGTGTTTTTTCTAGTTTAGCAAACCTTTAAAACTTATTATAACTTCGATATTAACAGATTCATTTGTTTTACAGCTTTAGTGCAAGACATTCACATTCTTTGACTTTATGAGATACAAGCATTTGGAAATCAGTATTAAAGCATTTAAATCAGACACAGAATGCAAATTACGAACATGTAACCATCTTTTAGACACACACACATCGGAGTAGTTCATATATGTTTAGAAAATAAGCCTTTCTGATTAAGTTCTCAATCTCCTTTTAAGGGATTTAACTACTCCAAACGTCCATGCAATTTCCTTTTTAGTTCATGAACAAAAGAATGACTGGTCCGTATAGTTTTGTTAGAAAGAGGCAATAAATAAGAGGTCTTGAATCAAAACTTCCATAGTCATAACAGTTGGTTAGGAAAAGCACTATTAGTATTATTAGACCAAGTTTGTTCACAAAATGTTCTAAAATGATTTGAAAGTATTATGTCATTTCGTTATAAACTTGTCTACTTTTACTAATGGATTTAGAAACGGGTAGAAAGGACACGTTTTTAGCAATGTTTGGTTTTGTTCTGTTAAACGTTTTTCTCCACATTGTCTTCCTAACTTCTTTAGCGCGTTCCAACTGACAAGATAGGTTTTGGATGGTGGTTTGAAAGTTTCATAAAGACTGTTTTTGATATTGTAAACATATGGTTTCACTTTGTCTTTAAATCCATTTTGATCTACTCTCCTTTTCAGATGAGTCCATCTGTCTCTTCCCCCATTGGGGCACAATCTGTTTTGCGGGATCAGAAATAATCATATGGGATCTCATACAACGTAGGCTTTTCAGAATGAGTTTCTGAGTACTTTGGATTAGCAAAGGTTGATCTACCATTATACGTTGCGCATTTGGGTGCTAACATGTGAATGGTCCTGAATTGAACTGATTGCGTTTATAAAGAATTTCATTTAAAACATTTATTGTTTTGTCCATTTTCAATCATTGTGTCAAGGTCTTTTTCCTTCCTTAACCTTTAAATCCGAAATAACCTTACTTTTCTCTTTGAGTTGACCTTCAAATGTGACCTATTAACAGACTCTTTTTGACTAGCTTCATCCGTGTTTCTGATTGACAACTGAAATTTTCCATAGGTTTTTGTTTTTAACCCTCTTTTATGTCAATAGTCTTTAAGAGCTAATAGTTATAGAGATTCATTTACCTTTTGTTTCAGTATTTTATAATCACTCGTTAGGTCATTAAGGGCCGTGTACTTCTCAAGCTCAGTCTGTTTGGTCTGAAGTGCAATCAGACAACTATCCCGACTGCTAGTAGCCTCCCCTAGAGCCCTTACCCAAGACTCATCAAGGTAGTTTTGCAACTCTTCAGTTCTGAGATAATGATGTTATTTGCTTTCTTTAATTGCTTTAATACCGTTTTGTTTTCCTCCGTATCATGAGTCAAATTAGCAATTTAATTAGCAAGCGCAGCACCTCATCAACACATTCACGCATTTTGTCAACCTGATTATCATTAGTACAATATATTTGATGAATTTCCAGAATGAACATTGCTAACATCCTCTCCCAAACAATGTGTCGTAATCGATCAGGTTGCTCAGAATGACGTCTCCATTGGCAAACACATCATTTCATCCAAGTTTTGTACCTGTTTCCAATGGCTGACTAGTAAGAACTAGATTCTTCAGGTGAGACCTCCTGAATCTTGCCATGTAACTGTAAATGTGCTTCCAATTCTTGTTTCATCATCTCTTCATGCTTGTCTTTTACCAATCACTTGCTCCAGCTTGAAGTGAACACCTTGTTCAGCTTGTTTTGCACAATCATCCATCTTCTCCTTGTGATACGCGTAGTCTTTAACCCGCTTGGCTACCTGCGTTCCCCTGGCATAGTGTCCAAATCCCTGCAGTTAAAGCACTGTATCTCCCAATTCTGTGCACTACCGCGGACCGGCTACAGTTTCCCTAGCCCCAGTAACTGTCATCGTCCTTTGATTCCCAAACTGCCCTGACTAATTGTCGTTGTTATACCTTGGTGTGGTATTTCAGTCCTTGTTTCCTAGAGTTGAAGAAGTTCGAAGGAGTTGTTGTTTGGACAGGTTTTTTGTACAGCTGCTTGAAATACTTAGACAAGGAGTGCCAAGTTCTTTGCATATCCTTATCCCTCCGAGTTGTTCTGGATCACTGTCTCCCTCAGAAACGGACTCAGATTTGAGGAGTAACTGGTTTGGCGATCTCATTGCCATTGTGTCTGGGTATTTGCACTGGTCGTGTGGAAGAAGATTGCATGATTGATTGTACATTCGAATCTTTTGAGGTTTGGTGCCCTGATATAGTTATCTGAATATGGTTGAGCAGCCTAAGAAAAAAAAAGTTTGGGCCCCCCCTTTTAATGGATTGCACTTCTGCTTAATACTCTCAGAACAGATATCATTAACTTCAGTTTTGAAACAACTTTCCCAGAACGTCAAACAACTTGTGATATGAGACTGTGTCTTTTCCTCTCTCTGCAGACAACCGTCATAGAAACGTTGACCATTATGGGATGAAGTTGTTGAAGAAATTGAACATTCACTTGCATTGTTGTAACTTGCAAGTTGTTCCCTTGTCAACTCATTCATCAGTTTATAAAACCGAGAGTAATAAGACTCCATGGATTTCTCCATCTAGAGAAGTAACTTACCTAAATTCCCGAACAGATTGCATCCTTTACATCTTTTCTTTAACGATTCACCCTGTTGTAGCCTTTCCATGGCTGTCCACATCTCCTTAGATGTGTTTGCAGCATCAAACCAATGAGTAAATTTCATCTCTAATACCAGTCAAAATCAAGAAAATGGCTTCCTTTTCAGCTTGAAAGTAAAGTTTGTTCTCTGTTGTCATGTTGTGTATTGTCTCAGCTTCTTCATGTGCAGCTACTGGTAGAATGTTCTCTGCTGCTTCAACAGCTGCAATGAGTACGCTCGTGGGCGTATATGGACCTTCAAAGATGCACTTCCTCAGATATTCACCATTCGATTTAGTGTCAAGGTATCGTAGAAAACGCGAACGCCACTGAGAATATCTTCGCTTGTCCAAAGCATCCGGCGGACAATCTTTTGACCAGCAGACATGATATGTTGTTGCATTTGGCTATCTGTTGAGGATGTGTTTACTGGAGTAGACATGATGAATGAATAGTTATGAATTATGAAGTGTGAAAGATTTTGTTGGATCTTAAGCAGGTAAAGTGATTGTTGTTGTTGTGGAAAACTATTTTACGGGATTTTACAAGTCTTGACTAAACCGAGAAAATACAAGAGTATTTCGCGGGATTTTACTAAATCAAGAAAACCGTAAAAATAGAATTATTGTTGGTGAAATCGTTGTTGTTGTTGAATAACTTGAACTTTTGTAAACGATTTGTGAGCTAAAACGATGAACGGTGAAATTTCTTACAACGAAAGGGCTAAAATTGAAAATTTTGAAAACTAAAATGTAAAACTAAAAAATAACAAAAATTAAAAGATTAAAAATGAAAAAAAAATGAAAAAGTTTTGAAATAAAAGTTATATTAAATCTTTGCTTAAAAAAGCAAGGTTAATATAAACTAATAAAATCTAAATGAATAAATATGAATATGTTTAGAAGTTGAGGGGCCTTAAAGTGTAAAAAAAAAATTATTTTCCGAAATTAAATTAATTTAAAAAAAACGTGTTCCCTCCTGTTTCTCTTCTTCTACAATTTTGAAAAGATATAAGAAAATGCAACGTGTGTTCTTTTAATCGTACGGGATGAGACGGTTATCGTCGGTTAAAAGTAAATATACCACGTTGATCGAAAACGAATCACGAACACAACGGTCTAAGTTATAAGTCGTGTAGTCAACCGATACTCGAAACCGAAAACCGAAAATTTGTTTAAAACGTGAAGATTTGTTCTTGTTGGTAATTTTTTTAAAAGAAATTCCCCCCGGTATTTTTCAAGCTTAGCAAAAAAACTCGATCTGCATCCAAACTCCAAAAAAATACTCGTTCGGTCCATGAGATTTTTCATCTCGCTCGTTCAACAAGATTCAACTCGATCGGATTTGTTGAAGTTTGTTCACTCTGGTTCGGTTCACAAAGATCAACTCGATCGGTTCAAGAACTGTTCCACTCGTTCGGTCTTGAGTTTTTCCACTCTTTCGGCCTCTTGTGTATTTTAACTCGTCGATTCCACTCGTTCGGTCCTTGAGTTTTCCACTCATTCGGCGCATGTGAATTTCACTCGTTCGGTTCTCATGAGTATAAAACTCGTTCGGTCCTTTATGATTGTTACTCGTTCGGTGATCTTTGGAATGTTACTCGATCGGTTAACCTCAAAAAGTTGCTCGTTCGGTCCTTGAGATTTTTCACTTGTTCGGTTGTTGCTGTCGTCCTTGTGTCTTCTCGTAGCAGCCAATGAAGTAGAGGAAAAAAAACTAAAAATTTGACACAAAGAGGCAAAAAAAAAAGAAAAACGAGGCAACTATATCATTTCAAACTTGAAAACAAAAGAAGAAAGAAAGAAAGAAGGAAAAAAAACGTGTAATAGAGCCCAAAGTAGAGATTTACAATATTAACAAAAAATATGACGAGAGAAACTTAAACAGGCTCACAACAACAAAAACCACGAAACCCACCCGAGGCGACTGATACCAATTGTAGGAACCCGCTTAACACTTCATATGCCAAACCACACGGATCGAATCAAGAAAATAAGAAAGAGAGGTGATGGTGTAGAGAGAGAAAGAAGAGAGAGATGAGAGAAAAAGAGATAGATTATTTAGAAATTAGATATTTGTGAGATTAGATATTTTCATATGAGAAAACATCTATATATATACCCCTACACATTTAATGTGACGCGAGGGATATTTAACTATTACCCGGGCTCGGGTTTTGCTTGGGATTAAACCCGAAACATATACAATATTAGATTAACTATCGAGCCCGATTCCCGATAATATTCTATTACAACATTAACTAATTAATTGACTGAGACTTAAATACATAATGAACGAACTTCATGTTCGACTCAATATTTTAAGGCTAACATGATGAACTTCTCGATCTTAAAACCATTAATGATGATACATAATTATGATCCATTTACTCAAGGAAAAAAAATCAAAGATTCCTATAAATCTTAATTATGAACTGATCACCTCGATCAAGTGATTTCCTTCCTTTTCTCGAGTGTGACTTGGTTTTCTATGAGGATTTTTCCGAGGTGATACTTTGTCTTCGACCAACAACGAGGACAATGTATTTAATCCAGGTATACTCATTCATAAGAGCCATTTTGAAGTCACCAACTGTGCAACACCGGATAAGAATGTAAAGAAGATATCTAATGCTTCTTTAATTCTTGAGGATTCATATCCTCCTCTTTCTCTTTATGAACTTCCTTTCCAAAAAGAAGTTCCTGGGTCTGAAATTTTACTCTCATTTTCATCTGAAAATGAGGAAAAAGTTTTCAACCATGGGATTCTAACTTCTAAAGGAGTTCATACCTCTCTTCTCCCGAATTATCTCATCGGGGCCCTAAAGCTTTCAAAGTCATTAAAATTTTTAAAAGCCCGATGGAGATTTTTCCTTGCTCTTATGGAGAGGACATCCGTATTTTGGATGTCCCGTGTCTCCATTTCTATCCCCCTTGACCAGCTCAAGTATGGGGGGATCGGGTCAAGCTTAGTGACCTTAAACAAGCGCTTTGTGGGTGACAACCCATGCTTATCCTAATTATTAATTAATAACAGTAGTAATGAATAAGTGTTTTTTGTTGTGAGGAGGCTCGCCTCTACCTTTCTCGTGTTTTGTGTTTTGTGATGTATGTCCAGGATTGCCTGGATTTTAAAGCCTCTCGTGCTCGTGGTTTTGTCCTTCGTTCACTCGAGCTTCACATCCTCAGCTTCATTATGGGAATCCAATATCCAAATCTTATTGACTAACGTTTATCTTTAAGCATACTTAATAAACGGCTTAGGATTTGCGTAGAGACCCTTCTTAAAATATTGAGGACAATGTTTAGTCTTAGTATAGGGGGGGATCTATCGATTTGATTGTGCCTACAGCCGTTGTTTTCGCGTAATCCCGTTTTTACCACCAAAATTTCAAAAAAATGAAAAAATTTAAAAATTTTCAAAAATAAAATAAGTGTTTTGTCACTATTTTGACTTTCCTGCTGGGTAGAATAAGAGTAAATTTTGACTCGATCGAGCGTGTTGAGCTCTAGCTTGTTCCTTAACATTTAGACTAAGCGTTCGCGAATCTTCGCGAAGAACAAAAAATGATAGAGTTAAGTATGAGTTGGATGCTAAACAAGGATTATTTGGAAATCTTAAGAGCTCATGTATGTAATTTGTGGCTTTTTCTCCCATAAGCTCTTAACCGGATTAATATACGTGCTATTTTTGGAGATTAAACTTAAATCAACAATTTTTATGTAGTTAATAGCAAAAATTTTAGTCTTAGTTCAAATTTATACTTGAATTTTTCAAAAAGAAGTCTTCTCTATATAAAGTAATATAAAAAAATGAGTTGTAATTAAAAAAATTAATTTAATATAAGAAGGTAATTATAATAATAAACTGCGGGCTAATAAAAAGTTTACTGCTATCTTGCCGGCTCACACTGATGTTGCAGTCATTCTAAATTTATAGGCATCATGTATTTATCCTTGAGACTGATAAATAGTGTGTTGCATTTGCCGGCTCACAAACGATGTTGCCGCCTTCTAAAAGGTCGAGGATTTTATTAGTTTATTGGATGTGGTAATTATTTTAAGGGTAGTAATCGTGAATTAATAAAATATTAGGAAAAATCTCTATTGTTTCTTAAATTTAAATATGTTTTTGAACTAAGACTATTTCGTTTTAAGTTGTGATTTTATGTATATACAGGAAACCGAAGAG
The DNA here is from genome assembly GCA_026074375.1 of Tanacetum coccineum. Taxonomy (NCBI): domain Eukaryota; kingdom Viridiplantae; phylum Streptophyta; class Magnoliopsida; order Asterales; family Asteraceae; genus Tanacetum; species Tanacetum coccineum. Next base: position 49,496 of record BQNB010021966.1, on the reverse strand, counting down.
TCTTTGAAACCGAAGGTCTGTGAGTCCCGATACTAGTCTCTGTGGGGTGTCAAAAGCCTGGTCACTTAGCCGCAATGGTTGGGATGTGCCGAAACAAAAGTCATTCATGTGATGATCTGCCTTCAAACTCATTATTTCGGGTGGAACGTGAAGATAGAAATTTTGCAAAACCGGATTGAACCTTGGTTGCAATTCGAAATAAGCAAATTCTCCTAAGATATAATTAATTGCGAGAGCGAAAAAGTTCACAAGTTTTAAAGTATGAGTAGTGTTTAGCATCTTAAATTTATTTAACGGTTGATTTCGGGTTTTTGCTTGGTTTGGAATAAGTGAAAAATCGAGAACGATGAATTTATCCTTTTTGGGGCATTTAGGATTGATATGTTTCTCTTGTTTATGATCCCTAAAAGTTATTAAAATAACAAAGTCAAACACGTTAGTTAGTGCTTAAAAAGATAAAGACATAAAATGAGAAAAAGGAAAAAAATACAAAAATATGTGTGAGAATAAGTGTATATATTGAAAAATAGTAAAAACGGGGCTTTTTAAAGCTATTGATTCTCTAATTCCCCTTGATGAACACTTAGCTACTTTTTGAGGTAATTAGTCGAGGGGGATTGAGATTCTTGGTTTTCTAAAGTGTTTACTTATGGTATTGCGTGAAGACACGACAATAGTTTAGTATGGGGGATTTTGGTATGTGTTTAATTACACATACCATTTGCCTATAAAACGGACTTAAAAGACTAAAAACATACCAAAAATACATTGTATTTGTGTGTTTTGCATTTATATTGTGCAGGAAACGGATATCAACAAAAAGGACAAAAACAAAGCAAATATGGACAAAACCGAGCACAGAACGAAAAGAGCGAAGTCAAAAAGACAAAAGTCAAAGTCAACAAAAAGTCAACAAAGACAATGTCAAAAGTCAAAGACGGAGCGGGAAGCGAAGAAGAAATCATAAATGGTGTCAACCCGTACATAAAGTGTATGGGTCAGATTAGCCTCATTTTGATTGTTATGATTTTACAGAAAAAAGCCCATGATAATAAAAACCTTATACATTTTAAAAGTCCAAAGACAGTTCTTAAACATTGCGGCCCATCCTGGCACAAAGAAAAACATTGGCCCACAAACCCTTTAATTTTAAACTATGTGTTAGTCCTTTAAGGGATGTGGGGTGAAACAACTATACTCCCTCAAAGGCCTAAACTGCCAACCCCTCCACTTAAAACTTATTACACCATAAGGACGATGGTTGTAATTACACCATATAAAATAAGGGACTTAAACTGTCAAATCCTAAAACTTTTACCCAGTTAAACAAACCAAAACTCTTTCCCGCCAAACCCCCATTGATACTATTTATGTGTCACTATCCCTCGACCTCTCCTTTACATACAAACAAACCAAAGTCACATCCCAACTTAACCCTACCTTACATGGGCATTTGCCACCTTGGTAATCCCTAAATTTTCATTGGATGATGAATTGTTGAACAAGATGAAGGGCTATGATGATAGACATTGGTGAACAAGATTTTTGGACGCCTGAGATGACTTTTGGGACTCACTCACACAAGCAACACAAGTGCTCAAATGTCTTAGTGAAGAATCACACTTGAAGACTTAAGACTTAGAAATTCTTAGTATAAGTAGTAGCCATTGTAGCTTATTTTCTTTTGTCAAGTATTGTGAGAACAAAATTAGACCATTTTTAATACTGCAAATTACTTTATTGTCATTTAAATTTTTGTCATTTAAATTCAAACATTGTAATTTTTCAAGTTAATGAAATTTCAATTTCTCTTTAAATACTGTCATTTACTTACATTTTCTTTTAAATACTGTCATTAAGCTCTTATATAAGATTCTAGTTCATTCAAAGCTTATATACAAGCTTGTTTTTATATCTGTCTTAAAAATCAAAAAACTATCTACAAAGACAAATTCACCCCTCAATTACCTCAGCTTAATTTGGATGATAAGCTAGCCTGGGAAAAACTTATAGACCATACTAGCTTGTCTTTGACAAGCTAGAGCTTGTAGATCAGCTTCTTGTAAGCTTAATCACCCTTGTTTTGAGCAAAGGGAATTGTGAGTTCTTTCCTTTTCATTTTTGCTTATTTACTGTTCCTTACTGCTTATGTTTGCTTATTGGCACTCAAATAAGTTTTACGAAGCTTTAATTTAGTTTTTAAGTTAGTTTAATTTGGTTTTTAATTTTTATAACTCAAAACTTAGGATTGTTGTAGCCATAGTTTGAATCTGTGGTCTTAAAACCTTCTTAATCTGCTTGTATTTGATTCATGCTTAAAAGTTATTTTGAGGTCTTGGCTATGCTTACATTTTGGTTTCAAATGCATTAGATTGGTAATGGTTAAGTTGTAATTGTGGTTTTAGTTTTTAATATAAATCTGTCAAGTTTATGTCTTTTCTTAAAAAAGTTCAAATTCAAGTTTTTTCATTTGCAAATTTAGATAAGCTAAAATGAGTTTTAGCTTATGAATTTTCTTGCACAAGTTCATTAGGTATAGGGTTTAATCTGTTTAAGCTTAATTTTTTCATTTTAGTTAGCTTTTTGTAGACTTAAATTGAGGGCTGCAAAAAGCATTATGTCATTTTAACAAGCCTTTGAAATAACTAAAATAGTGTAAACAGCTTTTTCATTAGCCTTTTATGAGTTTTAAACTCCTTTTTCTTTGCTGATTTAGAAAGCTTGTTAGACAAGCTTTTCAGTGGTATAAGCCACTAAGCCACAAGGATCTGTCTACTAGCTTAAAAATAAGCTCAAAAGTGCCTCTAGAGGCTGTTTGGTTAACAGTTTTAGCCCAAAGAGCTTATTTGCTTATTTAAGCATTTTAGCTGTTAGGTTTGCTTTATTTAGGTTTAGATTTGCTTATTAGGTTAGTTTCAAGCCATTTGCTTCATTATTCCTATGTTAGTGCTTATTCTTGCTTATTTAGCCTTTTAGGTTAGAAAATTTTTAGTTTAAAGCCTTTTAAGGAATTTTGTCATTTTTAGCTTAGTTTAGCTTATCTTATTTGCTTATTTTTATTCCTTAATGTTTATTAGGTGTAGCTTATTGGTTGTTGTTAACTCATTTGCTTTTTAAGTCTTAAAATTGCTTAACAGTTTAGTCACTTTGTTCACATAAAGATTTTAAGCTACTGCCACTCTTTTTAGCTTATTTTCGTGCTTATTTGTGGTTCTTATAAAGTCATTTTTTTAAAATTGCTTATTTTCAGGTCCTTAAGCTTTTCTATAAAAAATTTGGCAAAATAAAAAACTTTGGGAAATTGTGAAGTCTAGGGTGAGCAAGGCTCGAATCCTGGACCTCAACCAACGCTTTACACACACCACACACTACCACTCGCCCTTGGGTCCTTTTCAGTTTTCTTTTGCAAAATTTATTATTTAACCCCTTTTTAGGCATTTAAGCTATAAGCCTGTTTTTGATTATTTTCGGCTTATTTAAATAAGCTGTTCCATCTATTTTAATTTTCCTAGATCAAGCACTGTTTAAGGGATTTTTTTAGAATTTTTCAGATTTTTCCAAGATAGTTTAGTATTTTTAATTAATTTTTCTTATTAAAACTGTTTTTAATTCATATTAAATAAAATAAAAATCAAAAAAATATAATTCTTTTTTTTAAATTTTCTTTTATCGTTTAGGACTTAGGAAAATTAAATTTGCATTCGTAGGGTTAAATTTTTAGAATTTCGATTTTTAAAGAACGGGATTTAAATCCCGTTATCGTTTTTAGGTTTTTAACTTATATTGCTTTCGTTTTAGGGCTTCTTTTGCTTGTTTTTGCATTTTAATTGTAGAAATAGAATCCAAATCACAAAAATCATTGAATCATTCAAAACGCGATCACGAACGTAATCTCGATTCTCAATTCACACCTTGACGGGAAACGACCCGGGAGATTTTAGATTTTGCTTTGGTCAAAAGTAATTTCTTTGAATATTTTGGAATATGTATACTATATATTATTATTACCCCTCAAAAGGTGAATATCAGTGTCTAGGTCTTAGGATGATATAACGCCTAAGTCTTAAGAATGATATGCCACCTCGAGAGAAGAAATCATTGCACTTAATAACAAACCAACGTTCTAATCGGATTAAATAAATGGTTAATAAAGTTTTATTATATTTGCGCCGTCCCGCTCGTTTATATCTTTGTTAATTTGCTATGCGTGGGTTTTTTAAAGTGATTGAATTGATTGTAGTCACACAACCAACCGTGCCTGTCTCTCAGGCTGGAAAACCCTTTTACCGTTAGAATTAGGATTAGGACTGACTTAGCGTTTTAGTATTAGAATTAACATAGATTAGACAACCAAGTATTAATAATTGATGAGGATTTACTCGCTTCAAAGTACCAACAGGCATTTGGTCCAATGGTATGGGATGGTTTTACCCTCCTAGGCAAGGGGTCTCATGTTCGAGTCTTGTCTAGGACGATAGGGGTTTCCTCCCGCGTGTGTAAAGGGAAGGGTGTCATGCCTTCTGGGCTGGACCCAACCTGGTTGTGTGGGCTCGCTACGCCCTCTGGGCTAGGGGCCATGTAGCCACAAATTGCCGTTAAAAAAACATCGCTTTAAGTGTTCGACACCATACTTACCACGAATTACTAACGATCGGGGTACACTGCCGTGTGTAAAGTGTCGTTTTGGTTTAGTCGGCAAAATATAAATTTTAAACTGGAGGAGTATCATAAAATAGACAACCACACACGACACTATCACCCATCGTTGGAGAAGATACTTTGTTTAAAAGAGTTTTGATTCTTGTTAAGGACTTAATTATTATTTTATTCAACTATATGAAACTAACATTTCACTTAGCAAGTTATCCATTATATATATTATATTTATATATATATATATATATATCAGTGATTATCGCTTAGGCTTATTGTTATTTAGTTTATCTAGTATATTCGTACTAATTATATATATTTAGTTTAACATCAAAAATCAAAAAAATTAAAAGATAATCAAGCATTTAAAATTAGATCATTACGTGAACTTCAAATTCATCTCTCGTTGGGACACGACATCTGGAAGATTAACTATTACCTGTCCTCAAGTAATTTTTAAAGCGAACGGGACATACTTATATATTATTACTCGACTAGTCGTTATTGACGAATCAACTTTTGGCGCCGTTGTCGGGGAGAGTTGTACGATTTTCACGTGGTGTTTCGAGTTAATGCCTTGAAGATCCTTTCTCTTTTGAAAGTTTATTTTCGTACTTATAAAAAAATAAAAATCCAAAAATATTTTCTATTTCTATTTTATTTTATTTTATATAAATATATTAAAAATACCAAAAATATTTTTATTTTATTTTCTTTATAAAAAATCCAAAAATATTTTCTATTTTTTTTCTATCTTTATAAAAATCCAAAAATATTTTTCATTTCTATTTAATTTTCTTTTATAAATATTTGAAAAAATTCAAAAAATATTTTTATTTTTATTTTCTTATTTTTTTTTCTTTTTTAGTGCATGAGCACTCATTCTTCTTCTTCTAATCTCATTCCTCATTTTTCTGATCCGGAGAGCGTTATTCGAAATCGTGAAGGATCTTCGGTGTGATCCATCTCTTTTTACTTGATTTTGAAGAAATCAATTTGAATCTTAATTCGTTCAAGGACCGCCTCATGCGGGGTCTCCTCCTCCTCAATTCATATTCACCGGGACTTAATCTTCAAATGCCAGCTCCTTTTCTCCGAACGATGGAGGAGCTGTGCCAGCCGACGATGAATGGACGGGGCGGACCGATCGCTCCCGTGAACATTCAGGCTACTGACTTTGGACTGAAGAATCATATGATTCAACAAGTCCAAAACAGCTGTCAGTTTTACGAATTACCGGGTGATGATGCAAATAAGCATCTCGATAAATTCTTGACTATCACATAGAGTATGAAGCAGAACGGGGTCACTGATGACGTCACTTCGCTTATTTCTCTTTTCCGTATTCTTTAAAACATCATGCCACCGACTGTGGTGGTTTGATTCGGTATATCCAAAGAATTCTAATCTTTACTTTCCAGGAGGATGGACTTACTAAATTCTTTCTAAATACTTCCTCCTTCTATGGTTACGAAACTAAGAATGATATCAGTAACTTCCGACAGCTTCTAGATGAATCTTTATTCGAAGCGTGGGAACGTTACAAGCTTTCGATCAACCGATGTCCGAATCATAATATGTTACCCGTTACTCAAATAGACACGTTCTATAATGGGTTAACTTTGAGACATCGTGATACAATCAATGTTGTTGCTGGGGGAACCTTTATGAAAAGGCGACCCGTAGAGTGTTATGATCTCATCAAGAATATGACCGCCCACTACAATAACTGGGATACCTCAGCTCATAGGGGTGAGTCATCTGGTTCTACCATTTCTTCTTCTTCCGAGATAGCAGCTCTTGCTTAGTAGATGATTGAAATGAGAAAAGATATGATACAGATGTACCGTTCAAATAAAACATGTTATTCTATGACTCCTAGTTAGTGAGACTTGTGGTGGTCCACCATTCTTATTATGAGTGTCAAGCAGCCGGTGGCTACACTCAGGACGTTTATGCTACTACGGGGAACTATAATTCAGGTGGTAATACTTACCAACCTCAAGGAAACCGTAATCTTCTTAGCTATCGATCTAATAATTTTCTTGGACCACCCGGTTTCAATCCGCCAAATAATCAAAATCAGGGTAATAATCAAAATTTTCAAAACAATCAAAACAGATTTAATCAAGGTCAAGGGTATAATCAGAACAGAGGTCAGAATTTTAACCAAGGTAATAATTATAATCAAAATCAAGGATATAATCAAAACCATGGTCAAAATTTCTGTCAAAATCAAGCTCAGCCAAATGGTCCATCTTTGGAAGAAATGATGTTACAACATATGAGATTGACTGACGCTAAGATGCAACAAATGCAAACTCACAATAACTAACAAATACAACAACTGCAAACCCAAAATACCCAAACGGTAAATCTGATGAGTCAAATTCAATAGATGCTCTTCCTAGCAACACTGAGCCTAATCCAAGAGAGCAAGTTAATTCGATAATGACTAGGAGTGGATTGACTACTGCTGAACCCTCTATTCCACCCCCTGTTCCTCCTACTCCTAGGGAGGAAGTGGAAAAAGAACCGGATACTTTTATGGACGAGGTGCATATTATAAGCCCAACAAGATATCGCACATGTTACTGCTCCAGGAATTCAGCATGTGTCACCACCAAAACCAAAAGGAAAGATCCTAACCCAACCCTTTATTAACCTAAAATCCCATAACCTCTTTAGGCTTAATAAGAAAAACTTCTTGATAAAAAAAAATGATGTTCAAGTTAAATTAAAGTTTTGAAAATATTGAAGGAACTTCGTTTTGATATCAGTCTGATGGATGCTTTAACTCAAATTCCAACATATCACACTAAAGTATTAAAAGATTTATTAAAAAACAAACAGAAATTAGAAGAGTTAGTAAATACTCTAATAAATGCTGAATGCTTTGCTATCCTTCTTAATAAGGTCCCCCAAAAACTTAGAGATCTTAGAAAGTTTCTCATTCCTTGTGTCCTACAAGATCTTGAGGTTTGCAACTCCTTGGCCCGATTTATGGAGAAAGCCATAAACCTTATGCTCTCTTTCGATCTATAAGAAACTTAGGATCGGACCTCTAAATTCCACTCAAATGACTCTTGAACTAGCTAACCGATCTGTCACATACCCGATGGGTATAGCTGAAGATGTTATAGTAAAAGTGGATAAATTTAACTTTTTAGCCGATTTCGTCATTGTAGATTTTGAGGCTGATCCTAGAGTTCCTATCATTTTAGGAAGACCCTTCTTGCGTACTGCAAAGGCTCTTGTAGATATCTACAAAGAGAAGCTGGCACTAAGGATAGGGAATAAAGAGTTAGTATTCCGTGCTAAAATGTTTTCAAAGAATTCACCAAGTCGTGAACGTCATTCCGGTCATAGTATCAATATTATTGATTCTCCGTGTGAAGAAATTTCTAATCATGACAAGCAAAGTAGTGGCAGTACCACTTCTCATTATGATCTTTCTTTTCCTGATTATGAAGCGTTTTGCTTTGATATCAATCATCAAGAAGAGAAGAGTAGTGGCAGTACCACTTCTCGATCCGATCATTCTCTTCCAGATTATAAAGCATTTTGTTTTGATATCGATCATCATGAAGAGAAGAGTAGTGTCAGTACCACTTCTCACTCTGATCCTTCTCTTTTTGAATATGAATCATTTTACTTTGATCTTTTGATTGATACTCTTCCTCCTGCCGATAGGAGTGATTATCATCATGAGGAGTTCACTGATGAACTCGCTCACATCATATCTCCACCAGAATGTGATCATTTTTTCTTCGATATTAAGGTCGATCCAGGAGAGTTGACTAGACTTTTGATTGAAATCTCATCTAGTAAAATGTCAACCTCACTGAAGTTAAGGATGATAATGAATTAAAACATAAAACATCAACTAAGGAACTTACAATTCATGAGCTTAATGATTCATGACTTCTCTTACCGAATTGTGACTCCACTTTTTATGAGGAATTTTCTAAGATCGATTTTTAAGTCTTATTTCCTTCCGGAAATAAAGACAAAAAATTTTCAATCCCGGGATATTCATTATCAAAGGAGTTTACTCTAAGAGATCTCATATTCTTCCATTGAATGATTTTTCTCCTATATCATTCGTCAGTGATCTTCTTCTTACTGATCCTTCTGAGATCGAAACTTTTCTTTCATTTCCTTCTGAAAATAAAGACAAAGTTTTCAGATCTCGGGATCTTCCTTTATCGATTGGAGTTCTCTACTTTCACGAGAAGAAAATCTCAATCTGAAAGAGTGATAATTTCAGACGATAATATGTCATATTTTGAGTAAAATTTCTTTGAAAATCGTATCTTCCGTCAGTTTTAACCCAAAGGACAAAGAAATTCAGGGCGAGTTAAGCTAGTGACTCGTTAATAAACAAGCGTTTTCTCGGGGCGGCATACTGTGGTTTATCTATTTGTATTAGTATAATAATTTAGTAGTTTAGTAGTATTATGAATTAGTGTGAGGGAGTGTCTTTATCTTCCTTGTTGTGTTTTGTGGTACTGTTTTGCTTGGATGATTTCCCTATGATTGTGAAAAACCTCCGTGTTTGTTTTTAATCTACAATCACTCGGTCTCCAGCATCAAACAAGCTCTTAGTAGGTGACTTGCGAGATTCTATATGAATCAAACTTGTGTCAACTGGAAAGAAATGATGGTTCGATTCAATGTGAATTAAACTTGTTCCAGGAAATGAATTGACGGCTTAATCAGAAAGATAGTAACTATCTGATTCACTCTTACCGTGTTGTCTGCTTTGAGACGTTCCGGTAATGAGAACTAGCAAGCATGGTAAATCTAATACATTTGTGTTAGAAGATCCTACGCTTTGAGCTGGAAACCCTGTCAAGGAGATTCTTTGAATCTACCTGATCACAAGTACAATATTTATACTGTAAAACGGTCCTACGGAACTGAAGGTTAATCTAACCAAATCCGAACGAATGACAAAGCCATATTCGTCCACACGCTTTATTGTTAACTATTTTATTTCAGGATACATAAAGATGGAGATGGTGATGCCTTATTCCAGCTAAAGACAAATTCATTACCACATGCTCATGCTCAAACTACAAAGACATGCTATAAGTATCAAGATTCAAGAATCATAAAAGCTCAAGAATTAAAGACAAAGACTTCCGCACAAACTTTGATTATTAAGATCTTCCTTCAAAGATATCAAGTCTATCAAGGGAGATTGCTAGCAAGCTTTCAAGATGCTGCAAAGTATGAGCATGTTGGTCAAGACACAATATCGCAAGGTGGCAAAGACGATCAAGACGAAAGGTTAAAGATTTAAAGATCTTAGACGAAAAAGACAAGTCTAAAGAAAATGACAAACTCAAGATCAAAGATCACAAAGCATGAAGGAACAAGCCAACAACGTAGACAGAGACAAAGATCACAAGAGCTCAACGACAAAAGCAATCTCATTGATCTCACGAAGGAGTGTCACAATGAACTCACTTTGGGGGAGATTGTTAGCCTCAAAATATTAAGTCGAACAATGGAAGTTCGTTCATTAATTATATTAGGTCTCGGTCATTAATTAATATACGTTGTAATAGGCTAGACGGGTAAACGGGCTCTTATATATAAGCTAACCGGCCGCGTGTATCGGGTGAAATCCTAAGTAATCCCGAGCCCGACCCGTAGAAATACTAAAGGCAAGTAAGCCTTTAAGTCTAGGTATAAATACCACTCTCCAAGGATGGAGAGTGGGTTGTTGGTCATTTGTAATTGTGTGCAAGTAAATCAACCTCCATTTTTATTCTCTCCCTACTTTCACTTTCTAGTTTCTCTCTCTACAATTCTTCTCATCATCAAATCTTAATTTCTTGTTCATCATAATGAAGTGAAGTGATTACTTGTTGAATCTATGTAACAATGTATGAAGTGAAGTGATTATTTTGTTTTCGACATTTAGTATCAAGAGCCTCGGGTGGATCGTGGTTGTTTTGTGGCTCAATAAGCTCAAAAAGCTTATTTTCATGGCTTATTTCATCAATAAGCTCACGGATCTTAAATTTTTTTAGGGCTTATTGGTTTGTTTTGCTTCGATACTCCTTGCTTCACTTGTTCTACAACTTCTTGTGTTTGATTCGTGCTTATAAGCTCAAAACTTCATGTGGAAAACTAGAAGGGGGGTTGAATAGTTTACCGCTTTTTGATTTAATATTTATGTTTGTTTATAAAAACTTAGATTCGACTTTTTGTGAATTCAAAACTTGCACAATATAAACAATGTAAATAAGTAGAAGCAAATAAAAGATAAGAGTTGGAAAGATCAAACCACAACACAAGGATTTATAGTGGTTCGGTTACGAAGCTCCTCTTCGGCCTACTCCACTCCCCGAGCACCTAACTCGAGAGTTTTCTTTACTATGTTAAACAAGCTCTTTATGGTCGGAGGTAAACCGTTTTCACATGTTAGCTATATATCTATTTCCGACACTAAGCTAGATGTCGAGTTCTAATCTTAGCTAGAACCAATCTATCACAACACAACTTCACAATTTGTTTACGACTTCACAATTTCACGACTACTTCACTACACAACTTAGCTTCACACCTTGAACACAACTACACAACTTCTTCACACCTTCATAACTTCACAACTTTACACCTTCACTACTTGTCCTCGCCACACTACTTATGTCACAACTAACTATCACTACTAGAAGGGAACACCAAGATCCAACTATACTTACAACAATCACCAAAACCTAAAAACTACACAACTTTACAAGATTTACAAATGATTTACAAGATATGGTATGAAGGCAATAAGATTGCAATGTATACTTGGGTTGTAATACTTCTTCAATTAATGATAAAAGTATTATTCTCTTGCACTTGAGGAATTGAGCTTGGATCAATTGGAAACAATAGTTTTGATTTAAATGATCAAAACGATTTAGAGAGATGTGTGGGCTATTTTAGAACATAAAGAATGAGTGCAAAAGGTAAGAAAAATGTTGGAGAATAGTCCAGTATTTATAGGACAAGTTAGAGGAGCAGGGTCTATGGTCGGTCCCCTTTAATAGGGTGCCGGTCCCCTTATAATTAAGGGGGCCGCCCAAGTATTTAAGGGGGCCGCCCATTTTCAGACGCTCCTCTTTTTGTCCTATTCAGGGGAGGTGTTTACTAGACTTTTTTTAGCCGTTTTAGGTTTGAAAATTTGAATTCAAAATGTTTATTTTTGAATAAAATATTTCTTTATAAATGTAGAAAAATGCTTTTGTGATGTTTATAAAAAAAATGTTTAAACATTTTATAAAAGTCTTGAGGTTGAATAAAGGATTTCCTTTGATCATAAATGCACTTAAGCATTTATTTATTCAATACCTTTAAGTGATGTAAATGTTGAAAGAGAATTTACTCCTAATTGCTTGTTATGTTTAATTTTACGTTTGAACGTTTTTATGATTTTGTGATTATCATAAACGTAAAGATATATGAAGATATTAATAATGTTTTTAGGCATTATATTTTATCAACAATCTCTCCCTTTTTGATGATTACAAAATTTAAACTCATTAAATGTAAAATTATTTTTAAACAAGTATTTAGTGAGTTTCATGTCATTTCTCCCCTTTTTTGTAGAATCAAAAAGGCACCGTCGAGGATTGCTAGTAAAATCAACGGAATAAATGCTCCCCTTTAATGTGTGCTCCCCCTTGTTCGAGGGCACCAAGGAATCGAGCTATGGTTTGTTGGCTACAAAAACGAGTTAGAACAACATAACTATTTCTAACATGTCAAAATGTAAGACTGAAATAATGCAACGAGACTTGATAGTTTGAATGTAAGAAGAAATCCATAAATGTAATCTTGTAATATTTGGACTCCAATGCACATCAAGTAAGTCAAGCATCTTATTCACCTGAGAAAAACATGCTTAAAAGTGTCAACATAAAGTTAGTGAGTTCATAGGTTTATGTAAGTACTAAGGTGCTGTTTGTTTATTAAGAGACTCTGAATCTGAATCTGATTCGCACATCTGAATCTGAATATTCGGTAGAAAAGTCTGAATCTGATTCCCATCTTAATCTGAATAAGTGGTCAAGAAGTCTGAATCTAAATGAAATAAAACTGTTTGTTTTGGTAAAAATGTATAAATGTGTTAAACAATAGTTTTCACAATTTAAATATAAAATGATTGCATTCGCACAAAAAATAATTTTTATTAAATAAAAAACAAATTTTATAATATAATCAATTTAAAGTTAAAGTATTTAAAAAAACATGCAATCTCATGTTTATTCGACAAAAATAAACATGTTAGAGTTTAAATTGAACTTTTAAAACGATTAACTAAATGAGTCACGTTAGAATTAAGATGTATGAGTCCGAAACCGCACCCTTTAATTTGAACAAAATATAAATTGACACATATCATCTTATACATTCTTTATATAACAAAACATATGCAATCATTCTATTTAATACTTTTAATACAAAAGATAAAAGTGAAATAAGAAAAAAAAATCAAGAAAAAAAATAAAAGTAAAGTAGAAAATAAATAAAAAAAGAAAAAAAAGACATTAAAAGGTGTTAAGACACGCCCCTCCACATCTAGTCCAGTAAGAGGTTTATGCCTCTTACTGCCTCTTAATAGCCAGAAAAAAACAAACGCTCTTAACTGTTAGATATTAGAAAAAGACTCGGTCACCCCATGTATTTTACTGTTCAATATAGCTCGTAGTTTAATAGGTAAACGTTTGACTTTCGGTATTGAACCGGGTACTAATACCCGGTGTATTGTAAGAACTATAAATACCTCTTCCAACTTTGGAAGAGGTAAGCAACTAGTCATTTAACACACACTCTTTAGTGTGTTTTCTTTTTCTCTCTCAACTATTCTCTCTCTCTAACTTTCTCTCTCTAGATCTCTTTAGATCTATACATGTTTGTGTGAATTCGGGAACCTACATTTGGTATCAGATCCATGGGGTGGATTCGTGATTGATTCATATGGTTAAATAAGCTCAAATTCGTGGCTTATTTTTAAAGAAAAAAAACCCACTAGCACATAGCAATTAAGCATTCAACATTTTACATATGTAGGATAACCTATTTTACACAATTTTAGCATATAATCATATATGAGTTGAGTGAAGAGCACTAGATATAATGCACACACAAAATTATCATGGTAGAGGGTTAAGTTAAAAAGGAAACAAACTTTTATGCAAATACTAGTGTGTGCCTAAGTGCGATAAATGTGGAGTAGCAATTATTTCGACACTAATACATGCAAAACCAAAGAAATTAATCCACAAGCTCCATGATTTAGTTTGCTCAACCAAGATTGTCAAAGATATATATTAGATTATATATTTTTTACAACAAATAAGAGACCATTATGCATATGAAAAAAATGTTTTTAGCATATTTCAACAATATATAAAAATTAATTTTCATGTGATCCTAGATATGAGAAAGACTTTCTTTAGAAAATAATAGATTGGGACTATTGTATATATATATATATGTATAATGAAATATGTATTAGGAAAAAGTTTGCTTATATGTTTTTCCCAATCTTGTGTTTTTGTGCAAAACAGAAGCCTAGACACAGAGTTTTTTCAAGTGGGATGTCCCCCTTATTCTGAGCGGTCCCCTTAAAATTAAGGGGCGCCGCATGTCTGAGAAAAAAAAAATCTCAGAATTTTTGACAAATATTCATCTTTTAATTTTCAGTGCTGGAAAATTAGTCAAGTTTGTTTCATCCAATTCCTAGAACCTAGTCGTAAGTAGTTTAAATGGTTCACGTTTAAGGTTGTGTTTAGTTAAGATATCGCTAATGTTTATCTTCCGATGGGACTTTTCTATATGAGATATTCCATTTTTGAACTTAACACGGAGAAGTGTGTGGCGACTTTTCATGTGTTTTGTTGCGTGATGTTGCACGGGGGTTCTTACTTAAGTCTATAGCCCTTTTGTTATCAAAGTACATTAATAGGTGAATATCGTCTAACGCTAATGCCATAGTCAACGAGTTGCTTGTTTCATCTCATATTGTTTGTTTGACATGCCTTTCCGGCGCTAACATATTTCCACATCGATTGTGGAGATTGCAAAGCGGTTTGCTCTGTTGAAAACCAATAAGTTACACAACATCCCATGAACGATGTAAACACACACTAGTGCTCTTGCGAACTAAGTAGTCTCCCTGCATGATCCGAGATCGCATAAAACTATTGTTTCGTTTTCTATGCCGGATCCCTTAGGATACCATAATCCTAAATGCGTAGTGCCTTTAATGTATCAGAAGATACGTTTAACCGCTTCTAGGTGAGAGGTTTTGGGATCCTCTTGAAAGCGTGCACAAAGGCAAACACTAAACATGATATCGAGTCTACTTACCGTCAAGTATAATAAACTACCTATCATGCCTCTATATATTGTATATCTAGGATTCACGCTTCTACGTCATTTGTGAGATTAGTTTCCATAGATATAGGGGTTATTTATTGCTTATAGTCTTCTAGTCAAATTTCTTAAGCGTTTCCTTAATATATTATGAATGAGTAAAAAATATTCCATCATCTAATTGTGTTTATTTATAATCCTAAGAAAAAAGTGATTAGTTCCGCACCTCCCATCATACTCATTTCAAACCTCATCATGCCATGAACTTAGCAAAGTCATCACACATTTTTCTTGACAAGTAGACTAAATATAATGGTCATCAACAATATTTGGACAATACTAATGTTGGAGTCTTCTTTTAGTGTGAAGAGAGTAGTTATCTCAAATTCCCATGGAATAATTCAGTTTTAAATAAGAAAGATTCTAGTCGTCGTACCAAGCTTTAGGCTTGTTTTAGACCATTAAAGAGCTTTCTAAGTTTTTATAGTACATAATTAGGTTTGCAAAGACATGAAATCTCGAGGTTGTGCCGACGTAAACCTCCTCAATTGATAAAAAACTGTTTAAGAATAACTCTTTACATCCATTTGGTAAAACATAAAATCTAGTTGGCCGCAAGCATAAGCTAAAAGTATTCTTATGGACTCTAGTCAAGCAACGGGTGCATATGTATCTCATAATCAATTTCCTTCTAGTTGATTTAACCCTTGGGCTACCACCCTAGCTTTTGTTTCTAGTTACGACACATTTTTCATCGAGTTTATTTCTATATACAACATTTTGGAGTCCTATAATGGTCATATCCAACGGATTTTGGGACTAATTCCAAACACATTTATTTAAATTTGTTTAGGTTCCTCTTGCATGGCCATTACCCAATTTTCATCTTTTAATGCCTCATTTATATTTTTAGGTTCTATTGTTGAAATAAAGCAAAAGAAATTGCTTTTGTCTTGAGCTTGCGACCTAAGAGTTCTTTGATTTAGATTACCAATAACATTTGTTTCTAGGAGATACTTTTTAGATTCTTTAATGTTTGCATTTGATTATTTTCTACTGAAATGTCTTAAAGATCATTGCCTAGTGGGGTTTAGTTTTACTAACCTCAAATAGCTTCTTCTTTCTTCGACTAGATTCATCATCTTCCAAAGGTGGTGTTTAGTTGGAGGTGGATTTCATCGAAAGTTACATTCAATGACACTTCAACTTCATTGTTTGTTTTTTAATGTATAATTAAGCTTTACAATTTTTGAATATCCTAAAGAAAACACCTTCGTACGATCTTGAGTCAAACTTGGTGAGGTAATC
Source organism: Tanacetum coccineum (assembly GCA_026074375.1). Taxonomy (NCBI): domain Eukaryota; kingdom Viridiplantae; phylum Streptophyta; class Magnoliopsida; order Asterales; family Asteraceae; genus Tanacetum; species Tanacetum coccineum. Next base: position 33,149 of record BQNB010021966.1, on the reverse strand, counting down.
TCTGCATAAAGAATAAAAACATTTACTTCTTGAATACTCTAAAATAGTTAAGGTTTGGTTTCCTACCTCTCAACAACTCCTATGGAGTTTTTCCTAAAATACGACTATAGAAACTCTAATAATTTTTAAGTTGTTGTTCGACCAAAAAACAAAAAAAACATTTGCACCTAAAATTTTTAAAGAATGGAATTGTTCATTTAACATGGATCTACTCATTACTTGTAAAGTGCAGATTATTTTCTTTCACTACCCCATTTGATTGTGGAGTAGAGGAAAGCGGAAAATAATGAGATAACCCTTTTAAATCACATATTTTCCAAATTGTAACTTCATTAACAATTTTCCGACCATGATTCCATTCCTAATTGAAACAAAATAACATCCAAAATTTTTTTGGATCATATTGATAAATATTCAAAATCTCGAAAGGCTTCGGTTTTATTGCAAAAAATCTAGTCAAGTGTATTTCCGAGAAAGTCATCACAATTACTAAGGTATGACGATTTCCTCCATAGCATCGTAAGGCGGAGGGCCAAACAATCCATGTAAAAGTAGGTTTCTAAGCCTCTAGATTATAGAGACTATATTTTTGGCCATTTGACTTACGTGAGCTTGCTTTCTAATTTTGCAATCATCACAAAAATGTAGGTCCGTATTTAAGTTTAGGTATATATCTAACTAATTCTTATTAGACGCTAATGATTGAATTATTGCCTATTATCGTGACTAATCTTCTATGCCATAGTGTGTAATTTTCGTCAAATGTTGGCAAGGCATATTTTGTCTTCATCCGGTTTTATTTCCTAGTTTCTATTAACATAATCCTCCTTTCCTAATTCCATTACCTATAACTTTTTGTTTTTGAGTAGTTTCGCTATCGTGTTCATTAAATAATTACTTTCATTTTATTATCACATATTGACCTATACTAAGCAAGTTAAAAGTTAAGTTATCTACGTGCACAACATTTTTCAATTATTAAGGAGATCTCGAAAATCGTACCTTGCCTATGATTTTACCGCGTAAGTTACTTCCGAAAATTACTTTACCTCCGTTGTATGCTTTGTATGAAGAAAACAACTTTCGATTACCAGTCATGTGTTTTGAGCATCCACTATCTTTAATCCACTCACCGGGTTCTAAGTTTACTCCTAAGAATATTTCATCGGGCGCTTGAGCTACAAGACAAGCTTCATCTTTAGTCTTTTCCACTTCATATTCTCCATTGTCGCTCCATGCTCCTCTAATAAATGCTCTTTGATCGTTGTTCTTTGGCGGCTTTGAACATTCTCCAATGAAGTGACTAGGGTCACCACACTAAACATTTTCTTTTAACTTTTTATCATAACATCATTTTTTACTACTTTGGAATGTTTTTCTATCGCCTCGTGGTTGTTCTTGCAAATCTTCCTCGTCGACACTTGAAGAATTTCCTTGAATTCCATTAACCGGCTCATAGCATACTCTTCGTCACCCCTATCGGAACTTGAGCTATCTTCATCACTTACTTCCTTTTTCACTTTTAATGCAAGTGATATACTTTGTTCTTTCTTGCCTTTAACCGTTTCTACATCTTTCTTTATTACTTCTTCATAAACTTTTAAGTTTCCAATTAGTTCTTCAAGAGGTAAGGTTGTGAGATTTCTTTGATTCTTTCAATCGCTGTGATTTTCGCGCGCCATTTTGATTGAGATGCCCTAAGAAATTTCCTAACACAATTCTGGCAAGAGAAACTTTCATCAAGTGCTTTTAGACTAGTAATAATAGTGTTAAACTTAGCAAAGTCCATTATCTATTGACTCCTCTTCCGGAATCATAAATTGTTCATATTGTTGAACAAGAAGATCAATTTTGTTAGCTTTGACTTGATTATTAACCTTGATGAGTGATTATAAAGTATACCCAAATTTCTTTTGGCGGTTGAAATTCTTTTGCGTTTGACACATAAAACTCTTTCCGTATTCTTTACGTGGCAAAGCAATTAATAAATTAATCCATTTTAGCTCTAATATTTTTGCAAGTTTCTATTTACTATTCATCATCTTGTTTACAAAAGATACAATTTCATCCTTTTTATGTTTGCGGGAATTCAATTGAATAGGAGGAAATCACCCATCGTTAATAACAATGCCAAGACTAATCTTTTGACTTCAACAATAAGTTTCGAATCTATTTTTCCAATAAATAAATCCATCACTTTCAAATAGTGGTGGTCTTTGCATAGATTGCCCTTCTAAATATTTTTCCGATTCCATGGATCGATTCAAGTTTTAAAATACAATTTATTTTAAAAATCTTATGTAGCATGGCTCTTGATACCAATTGTGGAAAACTAGAAGGGAGTTGAATAGTTTACCGCTTTTTGATTTAATATTTATGTTTGCTTATAAAACTTAGATTTGACTTTTTGTGAATTCAAAACTTGCACAATATGAACAATGTAAAATAAGTTAGAAACAAAATAAAAGAGAAAGTTGGAAAGATTCAAACCAGAACACAAGTATTTATAGTGGTTCGGTTACGAAGCTCCTCTATGGCCTACTCCACTCCCAAGCACCTAACCTCGAGAGTTTTCTTCATATGTCAACCAAGCACCTTTATGGCGAGAAAACCGTACACAACGTTGCTTATATCTATTTTTGACACTAACTAGATGTCAAGTTCAAATCTTAGCTAGAACCACATCTATATCAACACAACATCCCAATTGGTTTTACAACTCACGAGCTACTATCACAACTTCCTACACAACTTGGCTTCAACTTGAACACTACTACACAACTTCTCACACCTACACAACTCACAACGTTCAGACCTTCACTACTTGTCCTCACCACACGACTTATGTCAAACTAACTATCACTACTAGAAAGGATCACAAGATCCAACTATAACTTACAACCATACCAAAACTCTAAGCACAAACAACAACTTTACCAATATTTACAAATGATTTACAGATATGGTGTGAATGCAGAAAGATTCGCCAATGTATACTTTGGGTTGTAATACTTCTTATAATTAATGATGGAAGTATTATTCTCTTGGCACATAGAGGAATTGAGCTTGGATCAATTAGAAATACAGCTTTATATTTAAACGATCAAAGGATTAGAGAGATGTGTTATGGGGCTGTTTTAGAACAGAAAGAATGAGTACAAAAGGTGAGAAAAATGTTGGGGTATGTTATATTCTGCAACATAATAACAAGGAAACACACAAGAATCTATACAATGTCAAATGATTTCAATACCACTAGGTATGAAAATTTTGACAAAGACTTGTGATAGCATTCTTATTCGATGTTGACTTTTAAAGGTTAATGAATAACGATTCTTTACGATCAGAGTAGCGCAGCAGAAGCGTGGTAGGCCCATAACCCACAGGTTCCGTAAATCAAAGTATTTCATCCACCCAGGTTCTATCAGGATCTGGAGAAATTCTATTAGCTGTCATCAAAAGGTGTGGTCTTGAAAATAAGTAGACGTGTGAAAGGAGGTAATTATAATTATGGTGCGCAACATAATTATAAATGCATCACACACGTGGACTTGTGACCTTGATTAGCCTAACATAAAAATCAAATTCATACCCAGTACCTACATCTATTCCTAAATAATATCACTACAACTTTCAACTAAATCTCGGGACGAGATTTCTGTAAGGGGTGGAGACTATAACAACCCAAGAATTTTCATCAAATACAAAACCTATTTTTCTATTATCACAATTGTACGGGGAAATTTTTCGCTTTATTACATTAGTTGTATTGTCAATATCTCAGTATGTCATGTAACTTACATAACTAAAGTAGACGAGCTCACGCAACCTATCTATGGCCATCCTGTCTTCATATATGTCAAGCAAATATCATAAAATGTCAAGTCAATATCTTAATATGCTTATTACAAAGTACATTATTTCTATAATGTACCATTTGCAACGTTATATCAAAACGGGCTTTAAACCGTTATCGTATACCTCTAAACCCTAATTTCATGAAGGGTTAATATCTAAAGTGAATATACAAGCTACTAAAGCATATGTACAAGTAATATAACATCTCATTTGAAATATAAACTCCCTCTAAGTTAAGTACAAGTCTTATAAAGCATAATGTACAAATCATGAAGCATGAACTCCAAAATAGCCGTTTTACCTCCGTTTTTATTCTAGTTTCTTTATCACCACTTGTGTACAAGCTACTATACTCAATGTACAATGTGTAAACCCTAATTATTCTATACATAAGCTTTCATACACATTTTACACTCAAAACCCTAATTCAAAAGTCAGAAACCCTAACCCGAGCAAATTAGTAAACTTAAATTAGGACATTAACAATCATATCCTATCATCATTTCATCATTTCAACAACAATATTCAAGAATTAAACCCAGAAAACCCTAATCTAGTCCTTATAAACCCAAACCAACACTCAAATAAGTTGTAATAACTTATTTTTTACAACCTATTATCAATCATATAACATCACTATTTCATTATTCATTTCATGTTATACAAGAATCAAATCGTGAAACCTTAAATGGAACCTAAATGTTCTATTCGACCGTTTTTTGTTCTAACCATTTCAATCTCAATAAGTAATCATAGAGCCATTGTAAACTCATAAAAGGTTTACAATTCATTATATTCAATTACTTGGGACATTATACAAGAAATAGAAGCTAGAAACCTAAAGAAACATTACGAGCCCTTATTTTACCCGTAACCTTATTTACTTAAAATCAACCCCATATTAGCTTAGAAACCACCAATCAAATTTCATTAAATGATTTCATTAATACATGGCCAAGGTCAGTATTCTATCCATCCTTGATCAAATGCTACACAAATTATAACGTCTTGAAAGTTAAAGAAAACCCTATCGCACCATTTGGAAAACCAGCGTCCTCATTTCTTTATTTTAACCGTTTTAACCCAAACCACTGCTAACTTTTATAAATACTTTCTTATTACAACCTTAATATTCAATTTTAAGCACTTCTTGATCAATGTCCACGTATATTATACCAAAAACTGATTGCGAGCCCTAAGACCCCAAACTGAAGCGCTTAGTTGCACCATTTTTTACCCTTTTAATATATATTTCCATGAGCTAGCACCTCCAAGATTAAGCTTCTAGACATCCCCAATCAGCTTTACCCACCTGCTTTACTTTCTATGGTACAAAAATTGGCCACCATGATCTCATTTTCTCCTTTAATGCCTGCGGGCATACACATGGTGTTTCCACCATGTTCTTGCTAGTTTCTAGCCTATCCAACACATCCTATAGCCTCTCTTAGTCACCCTATAGCTCTCATATGTGTCCTAACCAGATCACATAAGTTTCCTTAGCCTCCAAGGTCCATTCGCCTATAAATAGCACACAAAACCCTTCATTTCAAAGCATCCCCCACTTCTTCTTTCTATAACCCAAGTGAGCAACCTTTCTCTGCTCCTTATGATCCTAGGATCATCTAAGAAGATCAATCAAGCAAAGCTTTGAAGATTTGAAGCCCCGGGAACAAGATACAAGGCGTACGAGTGGAAATACTACCCGAAACGACCCATTTCCACCATTTTTGCTCCTTGAAGCTCAAACCCAGGTTCTAAGGATTCTACTTCTGCTCCTACACTCTTATAATGTTCATATGATCCTAAATATACTCTTGTTAAAGTTTCATAACTCAATTCATGCTCATTTTCTATTTTGATCCAAAACCGTACACCCGAAACTATTTTACATTTTTCTTTAAAACTAAATGTTATTAATGATGATATATTGTTATATTCTATCTTTTCATGCCTTATCTAATGTTAATAACCACTTTATTGATAATTGATATAATTTGAACTTAAACCGGCGTTTCGTTTTGAACCCTAATTTTGTACCCGTTTGTGCTTTCATAGTTAAGAATGTTATTCTAAACTTTAGTTGCGTTAAATCTTATTTTTAGTTTATTATAACTTATAAATGTCTATTGAAATGTTAAAATAAGCTTGCATGGCAATTTGGACATGTTTTGTAAATATTATCCATGCAAGGGGTATATATCGTAACTTTATGAAACTTATAACTAAAGGGGCTGAAAATGTCATTTTATCAAAGTTATAACTATAGGGGTCTATTATGTCACTTTTCAAAGTACAAGGTTTACTTGGTATATCTTTTAAACTTGAAGGGACCAAACCTCGTAAAAGTGCCAATCTCGGGTGTATTTTGCCACATTTCAAAACTCACAGGGTCTAAAAATGTAACATTTTGAAAAAGTATAAAAACATGTTTAAAACCTTACAAGACATAACTTTAATTAACGCTTCTCGTGCTTAACATTTCCAGATATGATTAAAACGCTTAAACCGTTATATAATATCACAATATGGGAGCTTATTTTAGGGTTTCATCTCGGTATTTATGTGCCGACTGAGTTTTTGGTTTAGCATTTTAAGTGCCTAGTCCTCAAACGTTTACTGAATGACTTCTGAATTATGATGGCCCGAACGGTGATACAATAATTCCAAACCTTCAATCCAAAACTAATAACCTCTAAAACTAAAGTTCTAGAGTAACAACTTCCCTAAGACTCAACATATTTAACTTAGGTTGCGTGACGTGGTTGTTTACTATCATTTTCTATATCAACCTTCCCTGTTAAGATTGTGATAAGGTCGTCAGCTTTCATTTTGGAATATTTATTACATCTACATATCAGGTGAGTTCATAGCCTCGCCTTTCAATCTTTTGAATGTTTTATAAACCCGCGAGGGGGATACATGCTCAATTGTTTTTAATATATACAAGTACTTAAAACCGATATTGTGAAATTCATAACCTCGCCTTTACTTATTTACATGTTTTATAAACCCGCGAGGGGGATACATGTTTGTTTACAAACTCTTTTGCATACTCGTTTATCTTATAACAATGTGATTACTTTTCAAAGACTTAATGAGTTCATAATCTCACATGCTTTATAAACCTGTGATATCTACTGTAAACCATGAATGCAAGTGTTCTCTAAACTATATGCTACCCTGATATATTATTGCCTAAATACATGAAAGTATCTCTTAGGGTAATAACTCCTAATATCTCTTTGGGTAGTATCTCCCAATATCTCTTTGGGTAATATCTCCCAATATCTCTTTGGGTAGTATCTCCCAATATCTCTTTGGGTAATATCTCCCAATATCTCTTTGGATAGTAGATCGAAGTATCCCTTAGGGTAGTGACTCCCAATATATCTCCTGGTAAAGGTTCCCGGTTCTATTGAGTTTAAATATGTGATTCATAAGCTTAGGGCAATAATACTGTTTTTCTATATAAATTCTAATCATTGACAGTTATTACCACTTATGGGTGTATAACAACATAATTTCAACCATTTTATTATAAACCTATGAATTTCACTCAACCTTTGTGTTGACCTTTTTTTTATGCATGTTTATCTCAGGTAAATGAGCAACTTATGGCATGGAGTGGCATGGACTCGAAGATGGCTAAAACTTGTTATCATTCACATTTTATGTTTCTAGATTTTGGGACCTGCCTTTGTAAAACTCTGATTTGAAATGAATGATAACGTATTTTTTGAACAAACGTCTCTTTTGGGTCGTTTTCTATGATTATGATTGTTGTTTCCATGAAGTAATACCCCAGATTAGCTTTCGCTGCTATATGTAAAAATGGGGGTGTTACACCAACATTCTAGGAATGAGAAGTCGATAGATTATGCGTTAAATCTCCGTGAGAATGAAACAAATACTTTTTGAGAAGTACTTGAGTGGCTAGGAGGGGTTGTGCTTTTGCATCACTAGGACCATGATGTCTACTTTAATACCAATAATTAACGAATGAAATCCGATAGCATATGAGTTGACCCGGTTTCTATCCTAGTGTAGGAGAAACACCCTTCATCTTTTCTTATAAGCGTTTCACTTTTCAACTCCAACCGTTTTCTTTGCTTAACATTTAATCCTTCTTCATCATATTCTTGTTACTTTTGACATCTTTATCATTTTTCATTCATTCTTTTTTATTCAAAGCTTTTATCTCTTAAGTTCATTTGTATTCGAAACATGTTTGATTGCACCTCAAACTCCATCACCTAGACCTACTTTCCTAAATTGGAAGGAAGACTCCAGGGTAGATCAATTCCGGTTCTGGAAGATCATAGTGTATTTTGAGAGTAGCTAAATCCTACCGTGCAACTCAATCAACATACGCCGAGATAATTCCTTTAGCAAAGATTAATATGTGAAAACCATATGAAAATGTGACATATATCATGAGATTATAAATTCATGAATAATGTAGACAATCGACTATGTCTGTTTTTGTATGCGACGACATTTCTTTTTCTTGCATACTTTTCTCTTTTCTTTTCATGTGCTGTTCTGGCTTTTGAAGCACTTGACATATACTTTCATTTTTTTAAGTATAAGATTCTAATTCTCTCTTTCTATTTTTCTTCTACAAATCACTCATTTCTATTTTTCATCATTCTCACTAACATCATATAAAGAAGAAAATTTTGATCTTTGAAAGTTTTATGTTATCCATGTAAAGACACTCCCCCTAACATATGCCGAGAAACATTTTTAACATGAGCTAAAAATGGTAAAAATATCATTTCGTTAAGATGAAAAGTTAACAATTTTTCCATTTTGTTATCTTTTGAAAGATTTTTCCAACAAAATAAAGTTCCGACACTCACTTGGAAAAATACCGTGTTTTCGATAAAACCTTTATGAGGGAGTTTCTCTTTGCACTTCTGAGTCTTTATTTCTTTAGACACTTTTCCAACAAAATTACATCAACTTGAAGACCTTTTTAAAATTTATTTTATCTTGAAAGTACCACATTTTAAAATTCGAATCGATTGTAACTCATCAACTTAAGATCATTGACTTTTAAAACAACTTGATTTTATCATTTAAGTACCACATAAAGATTTTAAAAAATATGTATCAATGACTCAAGTCAAAGAAGACTTCTCTTCTTTTTCAAAGATAAATGCACTGAAGCGTACACCTTCTTTTTTTTAAAGCACGGGTTATGTACTGATACACAAGCCATCAAATAAAGTTTGGGTTCCGTACTGAGTTATACGAAAGCCATCAGTTCAAGTTCGGGTTTCGTACTAATTTATACGAAAGCCATCAAATGAAGTTCGGGTTTCGTACTGAATTATACGAAAGCCATCAATAAAAACCAAAAATCTTTTTGTGTTTTCTATAGAATTTGGTATAAAAGAAAATATTTTTATCTTTTCTAATATTTTATGTAAAAGAAAATCTTTTTGTCTTTTTCTAAAAATTTGATAAAAGAAAATATTTTTGAGTTTTCTAAAACTTTTTTTTTAAATCTTTTTGTATTTTTTGAATTTTATGAAACTAAAAGAAAAAATTTGAAGTTCCCATTAAATTAAACAACAACTTTTGGTACCCACTTAAGCACATTGCTAACGGGCTTACCATATTTGAAGAACCAAATGTAAGTTGCGTCAATTTGATGAATAGAAGTTGAATTCCAAGGAGATTTGAAACCCGGTGTTTCATTTTGAAATAACATTCTTGGAATCAACGGAGACTTAAAACTCTTCTCATTTGTCCATTTTGACTTATAAAATCCTTTGCTGTTTCATTTAGAGTTTTAAGCTTCTCAACGGGTGTGAACATGTTTAGAAACTTGATGTTTCATTCGATATTTTACCTTGAAGGGAGGATGAAGATTTCCGTTTTTGTGAAAACTCGGTGTTTATTGTGAAAAATTATTTTTGAAATGAAGGGATACCTTACATCTTTCACCCTTTTCAAAACTGAATCATCTCTTTTAAACATTTCATCCCTAGAATACTTGAACAGTTTGGAAATGTTTTCCCCCTTTCTTTTTCCAGATTTGTTTTGAACTTTCGTTTTTCACATGATTTTGAGAAGTAAATGTTTTTGAATGAATGTTGTTTCTTCAAATACTTCATATCTTTTTACAAAGAATAAGTAGTAAATTAAGAAACCTTTTTCGAAATCGGTTTTGAAGATTCACCCGTATAAATCTTTTCCGAACCATTCACTTTTGGAATTGATTTTGTGAAAATGTGAGAAACAACCTTTTTCTGTTTTATTGAATCAAATAATCTCTTGTAATGCATTTTCAAATCATTATTCTCTTTTTCAAGTTTTTCACAAAAAAATTCATGTTTTTCTTTCAACTCATTATATGATGTTCTCAAATCATTGTTTTCTTTTTGTAATGAAGTATAATTTTAAGATACCAACTGCGATTTTAACAAAGCATTCTCTTTTTATGATTGCCAAAATACGTCTCTAATTTATAGAGTTCTTTTTGAAAGCTCTATTTTGACATCATCAAAATCTTTGACTCGTTGTGCTAAGACCCTTTCCATCTTTGAAATTTTATTCTTAAATGTTGATACCACTTGAATAGATCTTGCTTGGCTTGTTATAAAGCTTAGTTACTTTGGATAAATCCAAAATAACTATGGTAGAAACTTTGATTGAATATATAAAAGACTATGCGAAATCTAGTCTATGATATTAAGAAGAATAATCAATAAAACAGTAATAAACAAGATTATCTAATACCAAACTTTTAGCCTCAATATAAAACGAACACTCTTAATAGTGTTAGGGTTATACAAAACATTTAAATGGATAACAAAATGATTTATAGTGATTTGTCTGAGATGCGATGATATATATCATAATTCTATACGCTAGACCTCCTTTTATACACAAAGAAGTCCTAACAGGTTTACAATATATTCCTAAGTTATCATGATCTTCTAACTAAATAACTTATACGTATCTTTTCCAAAAATATCTCATACTTATCACATAAGCAGTACTAACATATATACTAACAGTACTAACTTATAACTAGCAGTATTAATATTACTCTAGCAGTAGAAACTAATACTAGCAGTAGTAACTTTAAGCAGTAGTAGTGACTTAGAGTATTTCCTCTGAACTTCACTAGGAGCAGAAACATAACTAGTAGCAGTAACAATCATAACTAGCAGTAGTAACTTGAACAACATTAAGAAAATTTTAATCCTAACAATCTCTCCTAAACTTGTATGTTCACCTTTTGAATCTTTAAGTTTCTTGATTAAAAACTTTATTTTTACTAGGAGGATGTATCCAAACACTCTTCTACTTCTTAAGCCGTGATCTTGTAAATGTGAGAAGTTCAAATGCCATTTCACTTTCATGTTCTATCTTCTTGCCTTTCCTACTCAACACTTCTGAAATCATTTTCTTTTAAGTAGATAGTTCTTTTCTACCAGCATGTGAATACAAATGCCAGTATCCATCAATAATATTATGACTCCACATGAATCATATAACCTCTAACTTCAATGTGTAGTCTTGTTGAGCTTTCCAGATTTCATCTTCCTCACTTGGTTACATAGTAAAAGTATGTGATCTCCCCATTGTAATCTGTCAATCATCCTTCTGAGGCTTGATATCTTAATTCTTTCCTTTACCAACCTGTATAAATCTAACACTTCTTGTCTATCAAATTCATTAAGCATTGCAGTGAATATCTTGTAAAATTTAGCACTTCCATCAGCCCTGATGATCTCATAATACATCTTATCTTCTGCTAGAATGTGTGTCTTCCAGTCAATTATTGAATATTTTGTAGCTAATGATTCAACACTGTAACTTATCATCTTTTGGAACTATCTCTAAACAGCTTTATAGTTCTGCCTTTTCTGTTCATCATCTAGCTTTTTGTCTCTCGACACTTTTTCATCAAGTTCTTTTAATGTTTCTTCTTCTTACTTCTTTCTGCCTGGTTTTTACTTCCTTCCACCACTTTCTGAATCCATAGGAACAAATAAATCTACCCACTTCATAGTATTGTCAAATAACATCTGAATTTCTTCAAAACTTTTGTTCTTCAACTGACTATGCTTGTAATTAGCCATATTTTTCAAGTAAGTACATATTTGATTCCTCTTTTATGCTTTGGTAGGTGGTTTTATTCTGATCTTTTTAGCTCTAAGCTTTGTAAAGTACTTCCAATCTCTTATCCATTGAGCTCTACAAACAGTTTTGATCTTTCTTCAATGGTCAACTCTCCCTGTTCTTCTGCTTGTAGTCTCTGAGCTAACTCATAATCTGCCTCCATCATAGCTTGAGTATTATCCCATGAAATTAAGTTAGCCTCTTCTTCTCTTTGTCTTGCAATCCTTTCTTTTTCTTCTTCAAGTTCAGCTTGTAATTCTTCTGCAAGCCTTTAAGCTAATTCTTCATCATGTCTAATCTGATCCTTTTTCTTTGATGGTTTCTCTGGTTTAACCATAATAGATTTTCCCTTGTCTTTTGTTGGAATCTAAGGTTGAGATGGTACTATTAGTCTTGATGCAGTGTCACTAGCTTCTTGAATAATTACTCCTCTGGTTGATCTGATAGCAGTTTCACTAGATACTCCTTTTTCCTTGGATTTTTCTTTTGATTTCTCTTTTGATTTCTCACTTCTCATTTTCATAAGTGTCTGAGCAATTGTGAGATCTTCATCTTCAATAATAGTTGTTGTTGTTGGAGGAGTACTTAGTTCAGAAGTACTAACAGATACACCAGCAGTAGTAATTGGTGCACTGATAGTAGTAACAGGTTCAACAATAGTAATATTAATACTGGCAGTAGTAACTGGTGTACTAGCAGTATTACTCCCATATCTGACTATACCTTCCTGAGTCTATGAATCCTCTTGAAACGATAAATACCTTTCATCTTGATAAATTTCTATTCCTATTTACTCCCACTGTTTAGATGCATCCTCCTTGATTACTTAACTCTTGTCAGCAGACGACTACTTATTTCTGAATCATTTGAATAACATCCTTTGAGTTGTGATGTTCTTGACTTTTATGTTTTTTAACTTTTGAACTCTTTTCTTTAACCTTTAAATTTCCAAAGCTTGAGCATCTTTCATATTTTCTAAGTCAAGAACTCCGTGAGACAATTTTGTATAAATTTCCATCAATTCATTTAGTTTCATACTGTCCTCCCCACTTCCAAGTGTGTTAACTCTTTAGAGAGGTGGATCATTAGACTGTTTAGACAACCTCTCAAACCTAGTTTGAGCAGGTCTGTCCCCTAATATGATATCTTGGCTCTTGGGACCACTACCTAACAGTTCCCTGAGGAATAGGCTCATTAAGTGTTGCCATAGATTGGGTCCTAATGATGTTACCACTGTCCTGCCCTGCATCTAAGCTAGCAGCAGTAGTGGCAGCCCTTTCCATACGTCTTCCTTCTCCTCCTGGACAGTGTCATTGGCTACAATGCTAGTTGGGTCCACTAGACGAGGATATCTCAGTGCCTTTCTTTTGGTTTTCACTATTTTGTGAGTCTTTTTGGGTTGAGATGATGATGCAACAATAGGAATTGGTTCTACATGAGATGGTGAAGCAGTAGTAGGTGTGTGTTGGGATTCAGAGGATTGTCCTGAACCTTTACCCTCCACTGCTTGTGGTTGTATCAACATAGTAGCAAATAAAGGAGTCACAGTCCCTGAAAAATCTTTTCCTTTCCTTCTTATGTTTGCAAAAACCTTTTTAGTATGAGAAGGTGTAACATATTCATCATTAAAAGCTGGTTCAAGATTTTCAATTTGAGTGTTCAAAAACAGTTGTAAAAACCTTGGATACATTAGAAAACTTTTTAGAATTAGGATCCAAGTTTCTTAACATACCATCAAAAATCAATTTAGAAAAATTGAATTTTTGATTCTTAGCTAAACATATAACTGCAGATGCAATATCTGTACCAAATTTATTCCAAGCAGTTGATTTTGAACTTAAACATTGCAAGATGGTATGTATAAGATACTTCCATTGAGGGGAAAAATAAGATTTATAAAAAGTAAGTTTATCAGTAAGATTCTCATATCCCATCAGTTGAAGGTTTTCAAAAATCTCAGTATTTGTGAGACAAGCAATACAATCCTATCATTAAATTGAAGATCTCTCCTCACAGATGATTCTGATATTACTATAGTCTTGCCATTAACTTTGGCACGTATTTGTCTTTCATTATTGACTGTTTTGATCTTTGTAGTAGACCAAAACTGCTCAATATAGGACATATAGATAGTTGGACTTACAGTTAAGGCATTATATGATAGGGTAGCATTTCACGAAAGTTACTATCTCCTTCAAAATCAAACATTCTCATGGTTTTGTTCAAGTAAGCAACCATGTTATGTGAATCAACAAATTTTAGAGCCTCTATGAATGATAATTGTTGATGTCGGTGATGAAATTGAGGTTGGGTTTGTGTTGAGAGTATTTAAAAAGATTAATAGCGAATATGGTGTTATTGTTTAGGCTTAAATAGGTAATAAAGTAAACCTATACGCGAAGATTTCATTTTATACACCAAGAATATCCTCAGCAGTTGTAACTCCAACGGTAACCTAGTAGTAGTAAGTAGCCTGAAGCATAATTTTTTCCTTGCTATTATCTAACTTTTGCCCAACAATACTAAGTTTTGCCCAGCAGTACTAAATAATGCCTAGCAGTACTAACTTTTGAGTTACCAGTTTTAACCTCAATTTTATCCTCAATAGTTGTTGCATTCCATTTTAACCTCCCCTCAACTAATACTTCAGAGGTTAAGCATTCTAATACTTGCGATAAAAATATTGAAATATGCTAACATCAAATGATTTTGTGAGCAGATCTGCTCAACATTCTGATCTATATGAATCTTTGTTCATCCGAATAAGTTCTTCTATGGGGAATTTCTGATAAAGTGGGTGTTGATCTCAATGTGCTTAGTTTTTGAGTGAAATACTGGATTCTTCACAATGCAGATATGACTCTCATTGTCAATAAAAATCTTGGTGTTAATAAAATTGTATCCATAATCAAGCAACTTATTTTGGATCCATAACACTTGTCCACAGCAACTAGATGCAGCTACATACTCTGCTTCAGTAGTAGAGTTGGCAACTACAGTTTGTTTCTTACATTGCCATAAAATCAATCTGCTCCCAAGAAATTGACAACCTCCTGTTGTGGATTTTCTGTCTAAACTTGCACCAACATATTCACTATCAGTATAAGCTTCCAAGTCAAATGGGTGAGTCCTTAGGATACACAAAGGCTCTAATTTAGGTTTACCTTTTCAAGTATCTATAAGATTATTTTCAAACATGAAGATGTCGAAACTTTAGGTGTCATTAGAATCTTGCACATGCACATTACAACAAACATTGATATCAGGCCTTTGAGATGTTATATACTTCAAGGATTAATCATGATCTATATAAGTGAATATCAACATCTTCAACATTTTCATCTTTGAGCAAAGGCTTATGGGTTTCCATAGTGTGCTTGCTGTTTTTGACTTCACTAAAGCCAATTTCTTAAAATTCAGTCCATATTGTCTGGGCTTATAAAGATCCCATCATTCTGTTCAACATTACTTGCTAGTCCCAAAAAATGTGAGCTCACCCCATTGAAAACTCATTTGAAACTTCTTATGCATCGCCACCTACGCAAACTCAGAAACAATCTCCTTCCTTGTAGAACTTAAAATATGATATCATCAAACATATACTTGAACTAGTAGATATCACCTTTGACTCTCTTGAATGAACAAAGTTTATTATCTGACCTCTTTTTTGAAATCTTATTGTCAATAATTATGTAGATAAAGTTTATACAAGTCTAGGGAGCTTGATGTAGACCATATAGAGCCTTTTCTACTTTGTTAACTCTGTCAGGGAAGTCTGGGTCTTCAAATCTTAGAGGTTGACAGACATAAACTTCCTCTTCAATCTTTCCATATATAAATGCACTTTTCACGATCCATCTGATACACCACAAGTCTTTAAATGAGGCATAGGCTAAGAATAGCCTAATTGCTTCAATTCTGGCAACACGGGCAAAAACTTCATCATAATCAATCCCCTCTTCTTGTGTGTACCCTTGTGCAACCAATCTTGCTTTATTCTTGATCACAATACCTCTTTCATCCTTTTTGTTTCTGAAGACCCATTTAGTTCCAATAGATTTTTTCTTATTAGTAACTCTTACCAAAGTCCAATCTTCTTGTAATTTGATTGAAGAACTCTTCTTGGCGTAGCTAGCTTTTATCTAGCTTGGATCCTTCAGTGCTTGAACTACCTTTTTGGGTTCTTCTTATGTGATTAGAAGTAAACATAAACAAGCAATTTGAAGGTCATTTTTGGCTTGTTCTTAGTTTAAGAAGTAGTACCACAAACCCATATCCTTCCAAAATCTCTTTGTTCATTTTCTTGTTTGAGTAGCTTGATTCGCATGATCTCTAATGATTGGTTCCAAGTGGGTGATATTATGAAGTCTTGGTAGTTGGAATAGGAACTGACAGGGATCTGTTTATCCAATATTATAATGTCAGCCTTCTGCATCCTAACACTTTCATCATCATCTGAATAGACAATCTCTTCCAAATTAGGCATATTTGGATCATCATCACATCCAAGGATAATATTCTTAAAAATTTCAAAATGGACATGATTTTCTATTGCTACAGCAGCATTACCAGTGTGGGACTAACAATCAATTTTAATGTTGTTAGTGATGTTAGCATTAGGCTACTTTTCTTGATTATCTCTTGACTCCTCTGCACTTGGAACCTCACTATCTTTATTCTCTGGATCTTCAGCATCCTTCTTTTTCTCCTCCCCTAATGGTTTGAATCCAGCATCAGGAGAATCCTCTAAACTAGTAGAGAGTAGTGGATCTTGAGTCAAAAATGGCAGCAATATGTAATCTTTGTCAGGTACTGTCTTCATTCTAGCTTTACCTGCACTACAATTAGATTGATTCCCTGTAACAACTAGCTCATAATTCATAGATTTTGTTAGTGCATCTTACGTAAGTCTAAAAGCACCAACATTTAGGTGCATCTTTCTTCTGCATAATATTAGGTGTATCTTCACTAAACTTGACATGCAGGTTCTCTTCTACTTTATAGGTTCTACTGTTGAATACCTGATGCTTGCTATTGGTAGGTATCTTCAAAGTACCTTCATCACCTTTCCAAGTCGAATTTACCTTGGTGATCTTATGGTATTTATAGGATTTGTAACAGGATACCAAATGGTACTCATGAAACTTAAGGCAAAGGTTTTTCTACTAGAAAAAGTTCATAAGGGGTCTTGTTGTGAGGCTTGATAACTAACACCCTATTTTAGACATAACAAGCAGTATTAACTGCTTCAGCCCAGAAAGTTGTTGGCAATTTTGTATCAGCTTAGCATTAGTCCTAGATGCTCTATTAGTGTCCTATTTTCCTTCTCGCGGGTGGGGGGGATACTCTATTTTGTTGTGGGTACTAGCACACTAAATTCCCTCGTAAATACCCTTCATTTTTACATCAAAAGCAGATTCATGACCTTATTTCTTAAATTCAGTCCCATTGTCACATTTAATCATTTTCACCTTAAGGTCTATTGGATTTTCTGTTGTGTTTTTTTTTTTTTTTTTTTTATGTGTCTATTATGAATGTTTTAAGGATTCCACTGGTTTCATCCTTAGTGGCTAAAAAGAAAAACCAACTAAACCTACTAAAGTCATCTGTGACAACTGGCGATGAGTACATTCCATTTTTTTTATTATACTTTTTATAAATGTTAGGGTTCCCAAACAAATCCATGTGCAACATTTGTAATGGTTGGCTGATTGAACTGACTGTTTTGGTCTTATAAGAAGCTCTATGTTGCTTTCCCTTCTGACAAGCAACACAGGTTTGTAGGTTCCCTAATTCACACAAACATGTATAGATCTAAAAGAGATATTAGAGAGAGAAAGTTTTTTTTAGGGAGACCCACACACCCCCCAATCCCCCTAACACATCAACCCACACCCCCCCTCCCCAACAACCCCATAATGCACGAGAATAGTTGAGAGAGAAAAAGAAAAACAAACTTAATTGAGTGTTGTGTTAAATGATAGATCTTACTCTTCCAAAAGGGTGGGAAAAAGGGAAAGGTTATTTATAGTTCTTACAATACACGGGTATTAGATAACCAGTTCAATACCGAACAGTCAAACCGATTTACCTATGTTAAACTACAGATGCTATATTGTACAGTAAAATACATGGGGTGACGAGTTCTTTTTCTTAATATCTAACAATCTCCCCCTAAGTGGAGGGCACCCGAAAAATACTAAACTTAAGCTCTATCAATCTTCAATTTGATATTATGTATAGCTCGTAGACTTTGATTTCATTTATCCTATCTTGTGAATCTGAAGAAGTGAATTTTGACTTTTTGTTTTAGCTTGATTGTATGTGATCTTTGAGCTCTTTTGAGATCATCATCCAATTATAATCTTAATCATTATCATGTGTCTTTTGCCATCTATGTGAACTTGTTCATTCAGAATGATTATGCTCACACTTTTCTTGATCTGAATGCTTGAATATTCAGAGTTGCGGATGCTTTAATACAGATATTTGAGCTTCATGTATATCTTCGGAATGTTGTCGATTTGTGATATGAGCACGCGGTTATGAACTTGATTTTGTTGGAACTCAGTATCTCCATCTCCATCTTAAATGTTCTGTAATTAAAACTGTTAGCAATAAAGAGAAATTGGTTTGTAAAACAATCGATGTGTACTTTACAAAGAGTTTTATAACACTATGAAAGTTTTATTTGTTTTCCAAAGTCAATAACGTCAATTCGTATACTGGACAAGTTTGATTCATTGTAGAATCGGCACCGTGTTGTTTTCCAGTTTTCACAAGGTGTTGATCCTATTAAGGATCTCACAAACGTCACCTTACATGAGCTTGTTGACGTTGGCTCAAGCAGGATTTCCATTTCACTACGTGATTACTTACGTATCACTCAGATTGTTTTGGCAAAATCAGCAGGATAATGCGTAGGACTCTTATGATAAACTTGTAATCACAGTGTGTAAAATAACAGTGTAATGGAATTGTTTACCTAACGAGATTAATTGATGATTCTGCTCTTAGACTCGAAAGTGCGCCTTTGATATTAGTGGTCGGAGGCTTGAAGACTGACTGCCACCTTTTCAATACCGCCCAACTTACTCGGAAGTGAGTGAGACAATAGATTGCATGTTTAGTCTCCGTGACAAATGAGACAAGTTTCTTTCAAGAGAAACTCGAATGGCTAGGAAGGGTTGTGCATTGCATCACTGGGTCCATGATGTCGTCTTCAATGTCATCAATCATTTTAGTGATTTTGACAGCATATGTATTGACCCGGTTTCTGCCTAAGTGTATGGAGGGCTTCTTTCTTTACACCCTTTATCCGTACAATTCTTTTTCATTCTTAAACCCCTTTAGTGCTTACCAAGGATATCATGACTAGAACACCCTTTGTTCCGGGTTTATTTCAAGTATTTAGCTCCCATCTCAAGGCGGCATATTCCCTTTTCCTACATTACTACTTTTATCTTACTAAGGGTCTTCTACACTAACTTAGTGGTTAGTCCTGGGTAGTAATCCCTCCTGGTTCTGGCAGGGTTCATGGGAAAGAGAGTAGCCTGACCATTTACCATCCTTATAACTTCGATAACAGTAAATACATGGTCAGTCTTTTGGTACAGTTTACCTTGCCATAAAATCACTGTTGAAAAACTCAATCAGGTACTTGTGATATTACTATCAAAGTGTTTAGTACACGATTGTTTTTGCTTTTTAGAAACGCTCCCCCTCAACTATGTGCATCAGGTTTATTTCGAAAACTATTTTGAGCACATGTTGGTGGAGCTATACACTTGAGAAATATGATCAATTACATATTTTATCACATTTTCTCCCCCTATCCAAAAATTTCAAAATCATTTGACATTTGGGATATCAAGTGATTTAAATATGTTATAATAAAATTGGTGAGATAAAGTGCTTGCCAATTATTACAAGCCATGTTTAGAACTTATTAATGCTCCCCCTCAAACGTGTTGAGGTGGATATACTTATATAAGTAGTGTCGAGTACAGTAATTATGAAAAGATTTTGAATTTTCTAAGAAATTCTTGAAAATTTATACTCAATCACTATTTATATTAGCTAGAATTATGTATTACACTACACATTTATATATTCACAAGATTTATGTATGAGACATGACTGAAAATGTTCAATCCGAAATTGACATAGTCATTTTGTCCATGTAAGCAGTCTGATAGTCCGTCTCGATTCTCTCCTTTTGGAAGTTGTTTTGCTTCTCCTTGTATCAACAATATTTCTTGAGTA
The DNA here is from genome assembly GCA_026074375.1 of Tanacetum coccineum. Taxonomy (NCBI): domain Eukaryota; kingdom Viridiplantae; phylum Streptophyta; class Magnoliopsida; order Asterales; family Asteraceae; genus Tanacetum; species Tanacetum coccineum. Next base: position 12,881 of record BQNB010021966.1, on the reverse strand, counting down.
GGTTCATAGCTTCTTGCAATTTGCATTATGAATACTTGAAGTCTGACGCCCCAAATCGAATGAAGTACACAATTAATTTGACACCGTAACATCCAAAGTCAATTAAGACCTCCTCGGATTTATAAATTTCTCTTATATGGATAGTGGTGATATGATTGAAACACAAAGTAAACTTAAGTCCCGGAACTTTCTTAATGATTCCTCTCAGTAGACGATAACTGATTAACACCTAAGACAACTAATATAGTCCCAAATGTTACACTTTTCTTTCTATCGGATACTGACTAACTAGAGAAGGAATTTGATCATGTTCATCATACCAATATGTACCTCTTTGATCAATATTTCATACTCCTTTTAAAACACGTGGTGATGAACTGTTAAAGGAAGCATTAAGTGAATCAGTAACCAATCTTCTCACCGCTCTTAATTTCAATACTTTCTGACAACACATTTCCCTGCGTATCTCAAATCTGAAGCATACCATAAATGAACAAGATATTTCTCTTCGTCCTATGTGGTTGGAATAGCCCACGGAAATAACACGATTTTTAAAACTTGATTTCTTTCTGCGGATAAGACATTTGTTCTTCCCGGAATACCTATTAATTAATAGGCTATGGATTCTATCACGTGTAGTTGTTGTACCTTTCAGTGTATTTACTCCTTCCCGTTAATGTTTTCGATACCTCAGAATTAGAAAAATCTTATATGCACACATGCTTGAGATCGTGTTCACAGAATTAATAAACTTAAATCTATCCTGTGAGAATCAGTTTCAAGGCTTAAACACTTTACTTATGTCTTTTTACAAACTATGACGCGTTGGCATTATTTGTCGGTATGTAGTTTAAAGCCTGAATTCAATAAGTCTTCAATTGCCAAATAAAGTCCTCTAAAGTTTGAAGCAAATGACATCTAAAGGCACATGTAGTTAATATGAATTATTCCCTTCTAAATTGTTTATATGTCATTATCCAAAAACTTCAACTGTTTTAATCCTGACTTATTTTGAAAAGACCGTTTAAAAGATTATTTGACACTTTCTCCCCTCAAATAATGACCCGTTTTCTATTTAAAGAGCTGTAGTCATTGTTTGAGAGTTTTCGAAATACTTGGAAATCTTTTTCGTGATTTCTGAAATATTGATTCATTGTAGAGACAACTTTTTCCAATTGAAATAGATTTCTCTTATTTTGACAAATAATGCACTGAACGTACACTTATTCTTATATGCATGATATGAAATAATCCATGCCCGGAAAAACTTAAATTACCCGTTGTCAGGAACAACTGTCTTTTCGACGACATGCGTTCCTCAGATTGAAAAGCGGGTTGCAGTCAGAAATAAATGCAAGCCATTGTCTATGAAGACTCAAAACTTGAATGTTTTGTTCGAGGAGCATCAATACCGAAAAGACTTCTCTTTTCGTTGGCTAAGGAAAATGCACTGAGACGTGTATTTTCCTTTACGATGAGGCCCGGGTTATGCACAGAAATGTACATAAGCCATGTTTGATGATAATATCAAGCAGTTATATTTGTCAGAACCTCCAGTTCTGCTGGAGTCAAACATCTCATACCAATCCTTCTGACAAGATACAAAAAACCAATCCTCAGGAAGGGCTTTCATAAATTAATCAGCTAATTGGTATTCAGTTCTGACAAATATTAATTTAATTATATTCATTTCATCCTGTTCCTTTATGAAAGTAGATATCCGAGTATGGATGTGCTTTGTAAGAGAGTGTTGTACGGCTTTGCTTGAGTTTGTTTGGCTGACGTGAATCGTATAGTACAACAGTATTTGTTGTGTAGTTGAAGCCATTTACTTTAAGCCGTGTCCCATCACATTACTTGTGCACAACTTGCAGATAACGTAACGTTACTTGTCTTGCTGATGACATTGCCAGTGCAGTTTTGTTTCTTTTGACCTCAGCTTACAAGTTTATCACCAAGGAACTGTATCCCTCCAGAAGTGCTTTTTCGAGTATCAAGGCATCCGGCATGATCAGCGTCTGAAAATGCTGTTAGTTCAAAGCCAGAATCCTTTGGATACCAGAGTCCCATGTTAATGGTACCCTTTAGGTATTTAAAGATTCTTTTAACCTCCTTGAGGTGCTTTTGAGGTGGTCGTCTGGCTTGATAAACGTGCACAATAGCTATACTGATTGCACTTATGTCTGGTCTACTAGATGTCAAGTACATGAGTTGGACCGTTTTTACTACGTATAATTAGATTGGTCTCACGGGTTCTCCATCAAATCTACATCTAGATTGGGTTTGTAGCCAAGTGGTGTACCAATGATGTGACAATTGTCATATTATGCTTTTTCAGGAATTTCTAAAGCGTAACTTGGCCTGACTGATAAAAATACTTTGGCGACTGGTGGATCGGAATAGTCCTAAACAGAATTTCATCTACCCCCAATTAAGACATTTCAAAATCTACAGTGCATTACTTTTCAATCTTTTTGAAATATTTAGGGTTGGTAGACCCAAAAAATTATGTTCATCGTGTACGTAAATCTGCACGAGTAGAAAATTATCCTCCCCGTATTTTTTCTTGATAAGTTGGGTCAATTATACCTTTAGAAAAACCTTTGGATATCTCAGGATGTTTGAAAGTTCATCATACCAGACTTAGCTCTTGGAGCTTGCTTTAATCCATATAAATCTTTCCTTAGAAGGTAGCTTTTTTTGGATGAATGGATCAACGAACCTTCGGATATTGAGCAACGTAAACCTCACTTCCTTCAGTGGACCATTAAAGAAATGCCGTTTCAAGTCATCTGATAGATTGTGAAAAGACTTGTGTGCTGCGTGGGCAACAAAAATCCGAACTGCTTCCAACCGAGCAACTGGAGCAAATGATTCTTCAAAATCAATACCCTCTTCCTGAGCATAACCTTTAGCAACAAGTCGTGCTTTGTTGCGAATTACAGACTGATCTTCATCATTTTTGTTTTCCTAACCACTTTAGCTTAGAACCATCTTGCCAAATGGATTTGTCGACGATGTTTCCAGACGTTTGATTTAGTCTGTCAAACTGATGAAGTTCATCCGGCTTGCTTTTCGTATCAAAGCGGATTCAGCATTGCCTTCCTCATGTTTCTTCGGTTCAACAATACTCACCGTGAGTGTGAACATACACATTTCAGGATCTGCGGAAAGCTGTCGTCTTGTTTGAACTGGCATGGTTGGATTTCCACGAACTTGTTCTAATGGATGATCTCTGGTCCATCGGTAATCTTGTCTTTTGTGGTTGAAATGAAATGCATCATCTGGAATTATCAATGTTGCGTAAGGAAGACTCACCAATTTCTTGTACCCGAGTACAAAAAGATTGATAAATTCATCTTCTTGAAATGATGCATTCGGTGCTTGATTTTTATTGTGTTCCTCAGTTGACCGTTATGTTGGATGGTCTATATTTGCAAGTAAAGGACTGAAGAGAAATTCCAAACCTTGTTTGGGACGAATCATATCTTCTCTGCTGTAGGAACAACATTTTGTTCTTGGCGGGACGGGGTCAGAGTTGTCATATCTGGAAACCTTTTGTCCTTGAGGATCCGAGGCCTGAAGAGCATTTTCAAAGAATCTTGTCTTGACGTTGTGGAGCGAGGATTGAAACAGTTGGGATCAGACATCATTTCATGAAGCAAGGGTCTGAACTGCTATATGATCAGGAGCATGAATTTGAGGCACGGGTCCTGAACAAAATTGTTCAGAAACCATAAACTATCTTTGAGATAGTTGATCTCAACCATACGAAAAAGCCATCGACTTGAGCTAATCAAACATTTGAGTTGTTTAGAAAAGTAGCCAAGGACGAAAGATTTCTCTTTTCGTTGTTAAGGATAAATCACTAACACGTACATTTTCCTTTTATATGAAGATGGCTGGTTGCAATCTAAATTGTATTACAAGCCATTACATGAGGCTCACAAACTTTGATGTTTTGTTATATTAGTCAATGCACCGAAAAGATTTTTCTTTTCGTTGTCAAGATAAATGCATAACACGTACACTTTCTTTTCTCTGAAGGCGTACACCTTTCTATTACTTATAGGAACAGGCTGAAGAGATGCCAACAGACGCATTTGGACCATTACGGAACGAGTATTGAAACCGTTTTGTTCTCAAACGTCATCAAGATGAGAACGAGGCTTTGAATCAGATTTGGTCCAACATCTTCTGACAAAGAAGACCTGAGGCTTGAACTGCTGTGTTCAGGTCATTTGAAGCCAGTTCATCATATTGAATTCTATGAACTCCTGAAGTTATGAGATTTATTCATTTGCCTTTTATTGGTAACAAACTTCGAGTCTTTCCTTTAAAGGATTGACAGATGTCTGCACTTGGTTAGAAGTTCCTTGCCACTATACATAAAGAGTTTGATTGCTTTTCATATGGGTTAGTGATATCATCATTAGAAAAACCATTTGGAGGTTCCCTGTCAACTTTGGTTGTGCTATCGATGAACACCTTTCCAGTAGGTATCCACCTAAGACGAACAGTCTTGAAAAATTATACCGTTAGTTATTTCCACCTAAGACAAGATCTAGGAGTGTGTGGTTTCTCATGCACAGCGGAAGACTTATTGAGAGAAAACCTTTGTCCTATGCCATTCTGCCTACCAGGTTTATGAGTGTGGTTCTTTAGTTTAACGGGATTGTTGTTTGTGATCTTGGGTGGGATGAACTGTAGCACTGAGAATTCATCTTATAGGATATTTGGTTATACATTCATCATGATATGTATTAAAGATATATTTATGACAAATCGAACAATACCAAATGTTTGGAGGTCAGAAGAAATAGAATTCCTAGAGTGATCTACTAGAGGCTCACCATTTGACATTCCACCACTACACTTAGATAAGGGAGAACTACCCATATATGTTTTTCTTGTTTTGGTGTACAACATTAGATGTGTTAGTTGTGCTTTAGAGAGGCCATATCCCTATGATTAGGAAATCCTGGTTTTGTCTTGTGTCATTTTCCTAGCATCCTCTAGAAAGTACGCATGAACCATATCATTAGAACCATACGATTCTTTATGACTATTCCTAGAGTAGTTAGGTGCATTCACCTGATGAGGTGTTGCAGCAGCAGATTCTCTAACTTTAGGCAAATAATGAGGAGTGACTGTTTTTGACAAATCTTTTTCATCAACTTGGGAGGCAAAACCTGTGGTCTTCGAAAATTCTAGGTCGTTCAGACGTAATCGCATTCGGTTGTCTAACACTAAATGATTTTAGTAGGGTTGTAAAGGCGGTATCCCCCAAGATTGATGCTTTGGCAAAATTAGTATCCACGTATTCCTTTTATCTTCTAATATGTTCATTTTTAATGCCGCATTTGCAAAAACCTTTTCTTGAAGCTGAGCTTTTAAATCAGCATTTTCGACAGACTTTTGATTAATTTGAGAAATTAAAGATTCACTGTTGTCTTTATTCTGAACTTTCGTCTTTTTAATTGAATCAAAAAGTTCTTTGTAAGTCTGTTTCAAATGCTCATTTTCTTTATGCAGTTGCTCATTTGCTGCAAGTAATTTAGCCACACTGTGTTCTAATTGATAGCTAATCGTTTTCAATCACATCGATATCAATTTTAACTGTGCTTATTACCTTGTTTCCTTCACACTTTTAATTTGTTTCTTCAAGTTGCAAATTAGTGTGGTTCTGGCCAGGAGCTGAGCTTTCAAATCATTAATCACAAAATTTCACGAAATTCAGGGAAATTCATGATTCTTACATGGTTTGTTACTTTGAAAACTTTCTTCCTTTTGTTGATTTGTATTCAAGTGAAATACATTGTTTTTCCCAGTTGTAAAATCATTTTGAAAGTTCATTGAAAATTTCCTTATCAACCATTATCTTTCGTTTGAGAAAGACTCAGTTTTAGCAAAGCATCCCTGGTCAATCTCTCCTCCCCTATGAACTATTTGTTGAAGTAGCGAGAGTGGTTATTGTCTTTTCAATAGTTTCCAACATGAATGTGTGTTCCATAACTGGGTTCAGATTGCTCCAGTATGTGGTGTGGTTTTGTTGTTCTTATTTAGCAAGGTATTATGTAGAGCAGTTTATTGTACCTCAGCAAAGGCTCTTTGTCAATTTACTGGTTGATAACTGCTCCACAGATTGTGTGGTTATAATCCGTGAACTGCTACTTGTTTCCTCGATTGTCGGATTTTGTCACTGCTTTCTGTGTAACAACCAATAACCCAGCATAAACGACTTCACGCATATTGACTTTTCCTCTTGCTTTGCATATGAGTTTCACTCTTCTGGTCTTGCTGAATGATCGTTGCTTTCTAACAGGCCTTCAAACTGCCTTTGATACAAATCAAGCTGTTATCAAAACTTCATCTGGTTTGATCTGAAAGATCTTGAGACTTGTCTTGACACTTGTCTTAATTGATGCCTCATGAAGGTATTTCATATGCAACTGACTTCCATTCTCTTTGTGCATTAACTTCATTTTCGTTCATGCGTTAATACACCATATGTATTTACAACTTTGGATGAATGACCGCTTCAAGTGTATCCAGGTTCTCTGAGTAATCACGTCTGTTACGCACTAGGTTAACGTGCGTGAGTGTTTGATGTTTCGAAGTCTTGTTGCAACCTTGATTCAGAAGATCCGTTGCATTTACCGCTTTTGAGCAAGAAATTCTTGAATGTGTTTCTGAGTGCTTGGAAGACAAGTCTTTGCATTAACCCCATGAAGATTCTTCTTTTAAGTTGATAGCTTGACTGGATCCAGATTATGAAAACATCTTCAATTTGACAAGTCTGATGCTCTCTCACCAAAGGAATGAGCGTAATGTGGTATAAATGCCATCAACGCATAAGGCGGAATTAAGGAGGATGGATCTAAAGATGTGTCTCGAGTTGTTCAACCCATGTCTGGCAGCGGGTGCTTTGTTTTGCGAGCGTTGCGTCAGATTGAGCTCTCTTCTTTTGATTAGAAAAGTAGGAAGATTCCATTGAAATTCGATGTGGTTTTGTGAAATAAAAATTAAGGATCTTAAAGTAGATATAATGTGAATGATTTTGTGGTTTTTAATGCAATTACGTTCACGGGGATTTTACAAGTATATGGATTTAAAAACCGATAAAATATTACGGGATATGCAAATTCAATAGAAAACCTTTTTTCAGTATTGTGAATGAATAATCGTTTGATGTTAAGGTACGGTGTGTTGTTTGATTAATGCAGTTTAAGTGTTAAGTCCTGTTTTAGGTTGAGTTTGTTATTTGGCCTAAAATATTTGAATTTGACCAAACACAAAAATTTACCTAATTACAAAATTTATATTTTGTGTAAAATTAGCTAAAAAAGTTTGAAAAAATTTAATTTTTTTTTAATTTTTCCGCCCAAAAAAATATTTGAATTTTTTAACAAAATTTTCCCTATTACCAAAATTTAAATTTGGTGTAAAAATGGGATAAAAAGGCTATAGAAAAAATTAATTTTTTCTTAACTTTTCCCGCCAAAAGTACTCTTTTTTTATTTTTTATTTATTTTTTATTTATTTTATTAAATCAAACCGCTGCGTATATGTTTCTATCAAACCGCCGCTTTGAAATCAACCAAACCGCCTCTATATTTTTGCTAACTCGCCGGCTTAATAAAATAATCAAACCGCTGCCTATAGTGACTAAACCGCCGCTGGTGAGATAAGCAATCGCGTTTATTTAGCAACCGCGTTTTAGCAACCGCAGTTTTGCACCCGCCGTTTTTGGCAACCGCCACGTCGTTTTTGGCATCCTGCCGTTTTAACAACTCGCCGTGTGTTTTAGCAACTCGCCGTCACCTTTTCCACTCGCCGACTTTTATTTTCAAGCCATCTCGCCACTATCCTGTGTTAAACCGCCGTGCGAAACAAGAACTCGCCATTGACTTTTGGAAAACTCGCCTTTGACTTTTGGCAACTCGCCTTTGACTTTTTCCTAAATTTTCGGATCTTGTCCCTACCTTTTGTCAAACCGCCGGTTAGAAAATGATATTTTAACCAACTCTCCACGAAGAACACTTGGACGAATTAAGCAAAATCAAGCCATATTATCTTTTTAAACCGAATCAACGCTTAACATGCAATACTGAGATGGGTGTATGAAGATTAACCTTCCAATAAACATGTATTTTAAATTAATATTGCTGGTGAAAATGTTAATACTGCTGGTGTAAGTATTAATACTGTTAACAGACCAATTAATATTGCTGCCTCCACTCCAATTATGAACCATCCTAGACCAAAATCAAATGCTTTCAAAAGAGGATATTCATAAAGTTCAAGGCCTTTTAACAGATATTATGCAAACAAGAACAGTATTATCAATACAAATGTTAATACTGTCAGGGTAAAAAATACTACTGCTAGGGATAGAGCAGTAGTAAGTGAAAATAAGGGAAAATGGGCTAATGCTGTTAAGGCCTCAGTGTAGGTTCCCGAATTCACACAAACATGTATAGATCTAAAGAGATCTAGAGAGAGAAAGTTAGAGAGAGAGAATAGTTGAGAGAGAAAAGGAAAACACACTAAAGAGTGTGTGTAAAATGAATAAAATGCTTACCTCTTCCAAAGTTGGAAGAGGTATTTATAGTTCATACAATACACCGGGTATTAGTACCCGGTTCAATACCGAAAGTCATACGTTTACCTATTAAACTACGAGCTATATTGAACAGTAAAATACATGGGGTGACCGAGTCTTTTTCTAATATCTAACAATCTCCCCCTAAGGGAGGTCACCCTTGAAAATACTAAACTTAAGCTCTTCAATCTTCAGATTGATCTTATGTATAGCTCGTAGACGTTTGATTTCATTGATCTGTATCTAACTTTCTCTCTCTAGATCTCTCTCTAACTGCCAGTAGAATCTTTCTTAACAGAATCTTTCTTAACCAATTCAAATACACTCTTGAGATAATTAAAAGATATGATATGGAATCCAGTGACCTTATAGATACTCCCACAGTGGAGAAATCCAAACTGGATGCAGATCCACAAAGGAAAGAAGTTGATCCCACACGTTATCAGGAATGATTGGATCCCTTATGTATCTGACTGCCAGTAGACCAGACCTTGTATTTGTTGTATGCATGTGTTCCCGGTATCAGGCCAAGCCTACCGGAAAGCACTTACATGCAGTTAAACGAATCTTTTGATACCTACGAGGAACCATTAATATAGGTTTGTGGTATTTGAAGGATTCCTGTATTGCACTAACAGCTTTTGCAGATGCTGATCATGCTGGTTGCCAAGATACCAGAAGAAGGACATCTGGAAGTATGCAGCTTTTGGGTGACAGATTAGTTAGTTGGTCATCTAAGAAATAGAAGAGCACCACTGATATTTGCTTAATTGTATACTAATTTACCCGGGATTTTGCCTAATAAAAGCCAATAAAATGCCAAAAGAGTAGAAAATATGTGCTTTTGTGTTAAATGTGCAGGAAAGGATAAAAATGAC